>OZ025242.1:93746051-93811051 GCA_964019155.1 Osedax fenrisi | reverse complement strand
TGCAACTATTGAGAGTCATGTTATTTATGCAATGTTCACTAATTAATGTACACATATAATCAGAGAGAACAGGTGATTAACAAGAACAATAAGGTATGTAGACAATGATAAAATATGTGTACATATTACGTATACACATTCACATAATCAACTCCTCTATTCCATAGATACAATCATGTGGATGACGAAATGTGACTGGCCTAGCTGTAAAGTTGGGATAGTGACTCACGGATCTAGGTACACGAGCACCGAGAAATTACTTACGTGACTGAAATACAAATGTATTATTTGATTATATTTGTGTTTGCCACCTTAATTATCATTGCGATATAATGTCATAATAATAATATAATAATAATAATAATCAGATTGGTTCGTCGTAATAAACGAGAATGAACCCAGGTAGATATAGAAGTTCATTGAACTTATCGAGATATCTACCTGTCAGCAAAAGGAATGGAAAAAAAAACAAACAGTAATAAAATTTACAAAGATAAAATAAAATTGGAAATTAAAAGTAAAATATAAATATAAAGTAAAATTTTAAATATTAAAATAGTTAAAATACAAATAAATATTATATATAAATAATAATAAAAATAATAATAATAGATACAAATAACAATAAAACAAGACGTGTACAAATAAAGAGGGAAAAACAACACATATTTCATAAAACGACCACAACGAACGAATAGTATAAGGCTACCAACTTTCAGTAAGGATGTGCCAAATCCTTAATACCTTGAGATGATCCCACCACAATCACACCGGTAAACTTAGTACTCGGCATATAATACACCACCGCACGCTACAATCAATATACAAAAAACACGAAATTCCTCCTCTTTATAAAATAAAAAATAAAAAATATAATATAAATAATAAAATAATAATAAACAGTTAATAAAAATAATAAATAGTAATGAAAAATAAATCTTATAAATAAAATTACAATAAAATATATACAAGACATAATAATAATAATAATAATAATAATAATACTAATAATAACAATAATAACAATAATAATAATAATAATAATAATATTAATAATAATAGGTAACTCGTAATACAAATTTAATCAAATAATAATAAGAATAATAATAAACAATACATTTAAAAACAAATGATAATACAATTGTTAAAATATATAAATATTGTAAACAAATAATTTAATTAAAAACTATTCCAATTACTGAATTTCATCATTTGAATAAAAATAAATAAATAAATAATAATAATGTATTATTAAAAAATAATACATATACTTGCAATGATAATAAACTATACTAAATACCTTCGATCTACTATTTCATTTAACTTTATAAATCATATTTAAGGATGTATTTTATATTTTTTTATTTAAATTAAATATTACGTTTCTTTATTTATTATTAAATTAGTAGGTATATTAATACTACTTATTATCGGCAGAACTACAGAATTATCATTATATTTATCCTATATAATCCTAAGGAGATATAGTTTATTTTAAAAATGTATTAAAAAAGTATTTTATAAAATATTATATTATTATATACATTGTGCAAGGCAATAATATTAACTAATATGTAAGAAAATAAAATAATAGTAAAAATAAAGTAGGTATATAATATAATACTATGATAAAGAAAAAACTAAATGATACGAAAACGGATTATATTGAATATATATAGAGGAAAGTATTCGAATACTGACACTCTCGGTACCTCAGAAACCATAAATAGGTTACTAAAAAAAATTTTAATTAATAAAATATTCATAATTATATATAGTCCAAAAAAGTATTTTTTATTTTGTAATTATACACAATATTACTGATATATCCAATAAAATGATTTTTTTATTACGTTTTTAAATCTCTGAAAAAAAATGTCTACTAAAAACCTTCTCAAGAATATACAAATGTATCGTTAAAATATAACACTTTATTATTACAAAATAAAGCATTCTAAAAATTATATATTTAATTTCTATATTTGTTATCATATATTCAATAAGTTATAAGCATATATCTAGGGGTCATATAAGTTCCTAATACGGACACTCTAGATGTCTTAATACGGACACCTTATAACCAATCATCGCGTAACGTATACGCATATATGAACTATTCTAATTTTCATAAATATCGCGTGCGTTATAATATTAATACCACCAATAAAGCTAAAGCTAAAAATTGTATTATTTAGATACTTAAATTGTATTATTAATTAAAAAATAATAAAAATAAATAAATTATTAACTAATTAAATTATATTAAATTATTCATAAAATTAATTAAAATTTAAATAATGTAATTATATATAATATCCTAATTGTAAGTTGTCTGATTGATTCATCATAATAATATATAGTTTATCTAGTGGTATATAGGGTGTCAGTATTATAACACAGTGTGTCCGTATTCGGACATGTGCACCGAATACGGACACCCCCGGTATCTATGGAATTAAAAGATTAAATACAATTTTAAAATCACAATAATATCTATAATCATAAAATATTAATATATTGTAATTTTTGAATATAAATAATGAATCATAAAATGTTAAGACCATTTATTGTTAAATTGTCCGTATTAGGTTACTTTCCTCTCTATATATCGTGGACAAGGAGATGTTTTTAAGTTTGATATTGAAAGCAGAAATTAAGGTATCGGTGATTTTAAGGAATGACTTTTTTTATTTTAAACAATTTTGTTTATCGATTTTCAAATGTTGATATAACTTCGATGTTATAGGTGGATAATATACCTATATACATTATCATGTGGGGAGAGTACTCGAATACCGACACTCTAACAATAAATCACCATGACTTTATTATTTCACAATTAAATATTTCCAACTTTTATTATATTTTATTTCAAGTATTTAACAAGTATCTAAACATGTATTTAAAGTAAAGTTATCAAAGTTTTGAAAGGAATCGTGATGAAGGTGTTACTTTGGGGAAATATAAATATATGATTCTATTTTAGGTAGCATTATTTAGTAAGTATACTTACTAAATTGACTCTTACTAACAATCTTACTTTATTCACTAATGAAATATCAAATGATAATTTGCATAGAACAATTATAATAATAAATTCTTAAAATAGAAGCATATATATATATATATATTTACTAAACTAAACTTTGATAGCTTTAAATACATAAACAATATCTGCAGATATTCAGTAGAAATCTCGCTATGTTATCCATTGAAAATTGTTATGAATAAAAATATCTCACGTACCTTAATTTATACATACATATACACACATATATATTATAATATTATAACATATATACAGATGTAGGTCAGTGAATTGATAGTGGAACATCAAATTAATAATATATAATATAATAAACTTACATATATCAAAATGACATAATATATATATATATATTATATAAGTAATAATTATGATTGATTTTACATAACTAATAAGACATTAAATACATAATCTTTTAATCGTATAGAACATTCAATAATACAAGATTATCGACCTATTTATATACGTAATCGATATTACATATTTATCGAAAGAGAAGTCTTATTATTTATTCTAACCTACGCCGATTTAACAAATCTTCGTCTCAATGTTTCATACTAACCGATGAAAATACTCTTTTACTAATTACAAAACATAAATAAAGATTACTATAAAAATAGAATTAAGATGAACGAATTACTATAGGAGCTACTTTATTTTACAAATATTAATCGAATGGAACACCATTATGTTGAGTCTAATATACTTCGCTTCGATTAACTTTTAAGGTAACTTTACAAATAACAAATTTTAAAATATTTTTATTCTATTATTTTCATTTTATATTTTCTTATTTCTATTCTAATTGAATAAATGCAGAAATAAATTCTTGTTGTATATATATATATATACTATAATACAATATTAATATATATGACATCTAAAGGGAAAGATGTATAGATTGTAATTATTACTTTAATAATTAAACATAAACATACTAAATATACAGGCTATAATATATATTGTTATAATACATAATAATATCTAATATTTATTATAGACATCTAAACAAGATTATAAGTTATTATCTGTCCACATGTGTTCATAATTATCTGTAAATATCTGACAACCAATGAGATCCATATATAGCTCTTTTTAAAGTAAATTAATATAATAATATATATGTAAATGGTCAAATATGCTGAATATATAAATTTATTTTTAAATTCAAAATGTTGTCAAGATCTACATATATTTAAATGATTTCTTCATAATTCGAGGGTGTATTTTAATACTTATTAGAATATATAAACAGTAATGCTTCAATGGTGACGAATAATATATTGTTAAGCACGACAGCATTTGTATCCGCGAGTACTAGTAATGTATTTCTCCAAATTTCTCTGAGAAGAAATCACTCGTTACTTATCTCCCCGTTAACGATTGCTTTTAATGTTCGCGGTTAACTTCGTATAAGTATACGTATATATATACAAATGAAACATCGTGAAATAAAAATATTATATAACTAGATACGAATTCTAAATTCACTTTACATATATACACGGGGAGTTTAATTTAATCATTTAGATATATTCCATACCGGCTAAACATATATACATATAGGCAGTAAAAAAGAGTAAAAATAAAATTCATTTATTAAAATATCGCCGTAAAATAAGGTGGTCCACACATACACGCGCACATATATAAAATAATCACTGGTAGTAGAGGTCGCGAGCGCAGAGGTCATTTAAGCGCGCTGGCGTACATGATCTTGTGCATGACCTCGATGAGTTGGTCGAGGATGGCGCGGTCGAAGGCGTTGTGCTCTTTACCCTGCATGTGTTTCACGGCAAACGTTACGAAAGGGGGTAGTTTGTTCTTGTGAAGGATCATGTTCAGGATGCTCTGGTAGACAAACGGACGGATCTTGATCTCCGAGTCGCGGAGTTTGTACGCGATGATGTTGTAGAAGATGTCTCCGTTGTTCTTGCGCATCTGTGCAAAGGTCGGTAGAGGTCAGTAGAGGTCGGTGGTAATGGTTTGAAATGTGGGTAGTATTATTATTAGTTTGAAATGTGGGTAATATTATTATTAGATTGCAATGTTGGTAGTATTATTATTAGATTGAAATGTTGGTAATATTATTATTAGATTGAAATGTTGGTAGTATTATTATTGGATTGAAATGTTGGTAATATTATTATTAGATTGAAATTTTGGTAGTATTATTATTTGTGCTACAAATATATGTAAAATAAGATAACCCAGTAAACAATTCCATATGTACAGACTAATTGTAATGGATAGAAATAAGTGTAGAAGATAGGGTAAGCTGACTAGTGCAATGTATATTGTTACAAGTTGTAACTTACAACATCTATTTCTTCTATTACTTAAAAGATAATTTTCTAAATATTATGTTAACAAATAAATTTTATAATTTTAACCAATATTGAGGCCATTTAAATTTAATATGGAAAAGACAGAAATATTATCATTAGTATATATATAAATCAATTAAAATATATTGTTTCTATGTATGTATACATATATTTTAATAAAATCTTATAAAATGGTTTTAGTATTCACTATTATGTAATAGATAAATTATAAAACTAAAAATAAAATTCTAGGAAATAATAATATTTTAGGATTTTAATTTTAATTTATTTCAATATAAATTTTAAATTCTTATACAAATAAATATGATCTATTATATATTGAAAAAATTATATATCATATATTTAAAAAAAAATTCAAGTGTTTTTTTGTATCTTCTAGAGATTATTTTCCAGAAAATAATAAATTTAGGAAACATTTATTTTTTTTAATATTTTATTATTTTAACGTGTTTAATAAAACTAACTATTTCATTCTCTCGGAGACTCAATAGAACTTTAAAACAATATTATCATATTGATGAATTTGTTATGTATGTTACAGCATGTATTATATTTATATATCGTAATAGAAGAACTATACTGACGAGCCACCTTAGTGGTAGTAGTAGTAGTGTATATTATGTATAGTGTATTGTAGGGAGCGTGTCAATATAGGGGGCGTGTCAATGGTGGGGGCGCGTTACTGCAGAGGGCGTGTCAATATAGGGGGCGTGTCAATGTAGGTGGCGTGTCAATATAGGGGGCGTGTCAATATAGGGGGCGTGTCAATGTAGTGTTACTGTACCGGGTAGGAGGTGATCAGCGTAAGAAGACGGTAGGTGGCCTCCTTTATCGCGATGCGTTCAGTTCTCAGCCAATCGTAGCAGCGATTCATGACGATGTTGTAGGACAGGGAATCATAGTTACTACTCATTAGGAAGTTGTTCGAGTGTAGCATTGTGTTGGTAGCCTGTGTGAGGGGCGGGGTTAAGTTGAGATGGGGAGGGGTTAGTTAAATAGGGGGGGCGGGGTTAAGTTGAGAGGGGGGAGGGGATAGTTAAATAGGGGCGGGGTGGGGTAAGTTGAGGGGGGGAGGGGTTAGTTAAATAGGGGGGGCGGGGGTAAGTTGAGGGGGGGAGGGGTTAGTTAAATAGGGGGGGCGGGGTTAAGTTGAGGGGGGGAGGGGTTAGTTAAATAGGGGGGGCGGGGTCAAGTTGAGAGGGAGGAGGGGATAGTTAAATAGGGGCGGGGTGGGGTAAGTTGAGGGGGGGAGGGGTTAGTTAAATAGGGGGGGCGGGGTTAAGTTGAGGGGGGGAGGGGTTAGTTAAATAGGGGGGGCGGGGTTAAGTTGAGAGGGGGGAGGGGATAGTTAAATAGGGGCGGGGTGGGGTAAGTTGAGGGGGGGAGGGGTTAGTTAAATAGGGGGGGCGGGGTTAAGTTGAGAGGGGGGAGGGGATAGTTAAATAGGGGCGGGGTGGGGTAAGTTGAGGGGGGGAGGGGTTAGTTAAATAGGGGGGGCGGGGTTAAGTTGAGGGGGGGAGGGGTTAGTTAAATAGGGGGGGCGGGGTTAAGTTGAGAGGGGGGAGGGGATAGTTAAATAGGGGCGGGGTGGGGTAAGTTGAGGGGGGGAGGGGTTAGTTAAATAGGGGGGGCGGGGTTAAGTTGAGGGGGGGAGGGGTTAGTTAAATAGGGGGGGCGGGGTTAAGTTGAGAGGGGGGAGGGGATAGTTAAATAGGGGCGGGGTGGGGTAAGTTATCAGGGGAGCTATGTAGAAGGGGAGGCGCGTAGGTGTTACTTAAAATGGAGGTTGAGTTACGTTAAGGGAGATATCGTAGAGAATCATGCCTTACACACACACACACACACACACAGACACACACAAGTGTATGAGGTAGTACAATGCCCTAGCTAGTGTGGTGTACACACACGTCTCTCTCTAGTACACAACACACACCGGTGTGTATGCCTACGACAACAACGACGTACTGATATCCACAGAGATGCGAGTGCGAGTGTTTATAGCGAGTGCGCTAGAAACAACCGGACCATAGTTCAGTAGACGAGAGATCGAGAATGGCGTCATGATGTCATTGTAACAGTTATAATTAGCGCGTGTAATTAGCGCGATATAGGCCGTAGCTATAAATAGAATAAGAGGCATATTAATAGATAGCTAGGTTAATTAAACCGCGCAGTTGTACCTACGTGAGCATCTAGATGTGTGCATGTAAGTCGGCATACGTATATATATATATATATATATTTATTTGTATATTTTAATGATACAATCATTATTATGGTACGTATTTCATATATAATATGAATAAGGTATCAGCTATTTTTCAATTATATTTATTTGTATATATATATGATAAGTTTCATTTTATTTTTTTTTATTATATATATGTAAACAGGAAGTCATAATATTATAACATTATTATTTATTTATTATTCTTATCTATAATGAAACTTATCATGTTAATAAAGGGGTAATTGTCTCGATAAGCAACACTGTTTCTACAATTACCCTGGCATTGCCTAAATCTGATAATAATAATAATAATAACAATAATAATAATAATAATAATAATAATAATAATAATAATAATAATAATAATAATATATATAATATAAATTGGTATTATTAGATAAATAAATACACATTTATATCAATATCTGATCAATATGTCATCAATAATATTAAATTGTATGTATCACTAAGTTAGCAACAGTGAATTGACGTCTCATTTTATCATTGTATCGATCAAACAAACTTCACATGTTCCCTATATTAAGTAACTTTTTAAACCCAATTCACATTCATCAATTAACATGCTTATAATCCAGGTCAATTTTATTAACATGCATAACCATGGTTATAAACCACAGAGCTAGAGAGAAATAGAGTAGTAAACAGGGTATCTGACATGCGGAAAGCATCAATCTAATTTGGTCACCTCAAAATGGCGGATTTGACCTATTTGATTTATTATTTTGTAGCTAGAATAAAATTATTAATACCATTGGAAAGAGGATAAAAAATTAATATAAGATTCATATTTTACTTTTTTGATATAATTAATAATAAAAAAATGATGATCAAAAGAATATTATATTTTAATATTTGGTCACCGCAATATGACTGATTTTTTATTTCCGCTTTCGCAGTGGCTTACGCTGCCAGGCATTGAATATTATAATTTCCAATTATAATTGTACTTTTTAGGATTTTTAAGAATGATAAGGGTAATTGTCTCGATAAGCTCTGCTTCTACAATTACCCGGTTGTTAAAACCAAATCTGATAATAATAATATATATATATATATATATATTGAAAATAGTTTAATTAGATTTATAGAACTATCACATTTTAATTTATATAGTCTAATTATATATATTATTTATTTACTTCATTTATTTATATTTACTAATAGTTAGATATAATAATATATACTTCTTAGGTAATATTTAGTAATTTAGATTTATTTTAATAAATATATACTTATAATTGAAACAAAACATTCATAATACCTTCTTAATGTTATTGTAATTTTTTAATATCAATAAATTTATATTATATATATATTTTAAATTAAATATTTAAAATTTTAATTTTGTTTCATTTTATTTTTTTAATATTTAAATAAAATAAAGAACATATACTTTATAGCTATATAAATATAATTTCATATAATATTGCAACAGATTATTCTTAATATTGATATTAATCTAATTATTAATATTATTATATTATTATATATAGTAAAACTGCTCTATAATTAGCTTAGTTATAAGAAAATCAACATTACTTTTAATTACATACGTATGACTAATAGACTTACTTTTAATTACATAAGTATGACTAATAGTCTTAAGTAATAAGTATGACTAATAGTCTTAAGTAATAAGTATGACTAATAGTCTTAAGTAATAAGTATGACTAATAGTCTTAAGTAATAAGTATGACTAATAGTCTTAAGTAATAAGTATGACTAATAGTTATAGATGGTGTAAACATAAAGTAACGTAAACATAACGTAACGTATTAAAATATAAACTCGAAATAAGAAACACAATTTTGTATAGAGCGGTTTTACTGTATTATTATTATTATTATTATTATTATTATTAATATTATCATATATATATAATCATTAATATTATCATAACTACGATCACACACACATCGCTACATCGCCAGCCAGCACTGACCATATTGATGAAGGCGACTTGAATGGGTTCGCTCTCGTGTCGGCAGTCTTCGATGCTCTGCAGAAGTTGATCTCGCAGCGTTACCCCGTACTCGAGGCCGTCCAGGTGGTTCTGATGTTTGGAGCAGACGTCGGCTATATCTAGTTGTTCGATGAGCGCCGGGAAGTGGGCGGATAGGGAGAGCAGGGCGAGTAGACGGATACCGTACAGGCGCTTTCCTTCGTCCTCTTTAGCCATGATGTTGTTCACTGGGGGGGTGAGGGTGTGAGGGGGTGGTTAGTGTGGGGGTGGGGAGTGAGGGGGTGGGGTGTGAGGGTGTGGGGTGCGAGTGAGTGGGGTGCAAGGGGGTGGGGTGTGAGGGAGTGGGGTGTGAGGGGGCGGGGGGGTGGTTAGTATGTTCACTAGGGGCTCTATGAGCGGGGCAACTGTTAATGTAGTTGGGGGGTTGGGAGGCGTGAGTGACATAGTAATAAGGGGCATTAATGCGGGGAGTAATCATTAATGTAATTATTGGGGTGGAGCAGTTGTGGGGGTAATCATTAGCGTAAGAAATAATGCTTTAGTTTAATACGTATCACTCAGTTAAATACAGTTGCAGACAGTTGATCTTAATATCTATAGATTGTCTACAACTATTTAAGGGGTGTATAAGGTAGGGGGAATGGGTCTACTAAACATAATTTAACTACAGAGATAAAGTTAAAAATGAGTACTTTTTGTTTACTGTATAGATAACATTCGTATTTACAACTATATTCCTGCTTTATATGATCGAATGATACCTATTAGGTAATGACATTTTTTTTTTATTTACTGAAAACGGTTACTTTTGAATGACATATTATGGTATGCATCATTTTAAAGATGATAAAATATATATTAATATTTGAAATAAAATAATTTTCGATAACAAATAAATTATAAGGTAATGTGTAATGTGTATTACATGCGTAATATACACGTACGACGATATAAGTCACGAGTGATCATGTACTGTGTACACAAGTTGTGCAAGAAGACGTGAACGGCACCGATACAATCTTTACACGACTTGTACGCTCATCACACAAAGTATGACTGCTTATGTGCTGCATACGCACTATTACGTCGAGTATGTTATTGTTATTGTTATTGTTATTGTTATTGTTATTGTTATTTGGTGGAGTCCTTTCATCCCATCCAGGAACTTAGATGACGTTTTCACTTATAACCATATATGGCTCTAATAACCCTTCGAAACCGCTCTCATATTAAGGCATCCATGGTTTTAACGAGAGCCGATCATTTATGTATACACAATTATATAAGATCATTTCTAAATAATATTTTAAGACCCATTTTATAAAATTAATTAATGGTTCGGACGAGGCTTGAACCCGTGTCCTACTGCTTGTGTGTCTGACGCCTTAGCCACTGAGCCACACAGGCAGTTAAGTAAATAGATATGAAAGTGTTCTATCGTTTAACATTAATACTTTACTTTATTTCATTCCGGATTATTTGATTTTATTATTCCCGATGCTATGTCTGCATTACCACTACTTTTAGTATCGTTATTTGTTATATATACTTTTGAGAAATTATTTATGATTCATTATTCGTGTCTAAATAAACATTCAATCGAATGTGGATATCATTTATTGTCACTTCTAGTCGCTCGTATGAAAGTATTTTCTCGTGTGTTTAAAAACATGACCTATATAGGTTAAGTTTATTATTTTTAATTGACAGTTTGACCTTTACACTGAGTTACGTGTATAATGTTGTATATAATACAAATCATCGTCGTGTTATCTATTCGCTCGAAAGAATTAAATATCGTGAATATATCTTAATGAAGTATATAACGTACGATAATAGTTATTTAGCGTATAAAGTTTATACTATAAACTTAATATGATAATAAGCTTAAAGTGTTTAAACGTCTAAAGGATAGTCACGATATGTGCACATATTACGATATCTAATTGATAAATTATACGTCTTCGTTACTTAAGTGTAAGTTACTTAAGTTTAAGTTACTTAACTTTAAGTTACTTAAGTTTAAGTTACTTAACTTTAAGTTACCTAAGTTTAAGTTACTTAAGTTTAAGTTACTTAACTTTAAGTTACTTAACTTTAAGTTACTTAACTTTAAGTTACTTAACTTTAAGTTACTTAAGTTTAAGTGTAAATATAAATAAAGTACATTTAATAAGTCACGAAAAATTGTAAATATTTATAATGTAGTAACATAACTGATTTACACGTTGAATTAGCACGTAAATAAGTATATTACAAAACAATAAATGGTAACAAATAACATGATCTTATTGAAAGATAATGTGTGTACTTATAACTTGTGACGGTAAAACATTTATTAGTATTCGTCTAGTAGTTATTATTGCTGGTATCGCTCTATTTGCAGCTATAGTAGAACTATGTTTCATAATAATACTTATATTTTACGATATATATATATAATATTTGATATAAAGATATATATGTGTTTATATATATATATATATATATATTTACATATATGTTTTATTATAATACTGTACAAATGAATACAGAAATACATAATACCGGAGTTTACTTACTTCGTTAGCGGATATTAGATTGCCCCCTACAAACCACACATTCACTGTAGACTACTGGTATACAACGTAGACCATACACACAACTGTATCGTATACATTGAAGTAGATGTACGCTATGGCCTACGGCGATGCAACGTAATCATTATTAATGTGAAGCCCTGTAGGAGGTACAACGCATATGTATAATGTAAACAAGAAAAGAGAAAAGAGAAATGCTTTCTAATAATAATAATAATGATAAATATTTATTAAAAGTTTTAAATTGTACATTTTTTTTCGTATGAAATATATAATTATTTATGTTATTATTTCCTCTAAAGGGCTTCAGATTAAGATCAGTATCTTTTCTATGCTGTCGCCCGATATAATACATTATTATTAATATTTGTATTTTGTTAAGTAAGTAAATCATGTACATACACTTGTTATATTCTAAAATCTCACGAGTATTGAGAATATATAACAACAAATATATAAATTAATTAAATTGTCAACTAAAAAAGTCATAACTTCTTCGTGAATTGATGACGACTCCTAATACTGCGTGCCAGTCTCGGCAAGTATATATTACCTATTATAATAGAAGATAATTATCTTTGGCTGCGATTAACTAGTGACGTAAATGAATACGAATAGAGAATAAACGAATAGAAGCTTTTCAGCTTGAACCCGACTCGAATTGAATTTCTAAACGAATCGAATGCCTACTTTCCCATTCGTTTACCCATCACTAGTAACCACTGAACGTGTCGCACTGAGCGCGTCCGCCACCAGCTCAACACCAACTCTAACCTAGATAATGGAAGGCGGTAGGGGTCACCTTGGTATCGTCGATGATAGAGTCCTCGATGTCAGCATACAGTATACGGTATTCCGGAATAGTCTGCAGAGGTCAATAGGTTATTAGTGATCATTAGTAGAGGTGTACGCAAGGAATGTATGGCAGCATGTATATTGCAGCATGTATTATAGGTAACCATACAGCTAAATATTAACCAGGTGCGTGTGCGCGTGTGTGTATATATATATATTAATATACTATATACTATATATGAGTAATCTTATTAACTTAATTTAATAACGTCTATTTCTATAGGACCAATAGGATCTATACTATATTAGTATAATAATTACATAATAATATAATTATAAATAATTGGATATTATGAATGAAGAATTATATATGTTTATAAATAAATATTATTTATTTGTTTGATGAATTATTTATAAATAATATATATATATATATATATATATATATATATAGATATAATACATAATTGAGTATACACAATGTGTAAACATATGCATATGCAAACAAGTAAAATATAAAATGATATATGTATATATATGCACGTAATCTGAAGTCGACGCCCACATTATCTAACAAATAGAACCACTATATGGACGCATACGTTCCCAGCAGTGCGAGATTCACTATAAGATAACGGAACATAGATTATCTTATAGTTACTGCGCATATAGATAATAATAGTAATGCATCATAACTATATATTATACATTAACTTAATATTGAAGAGGAGTTATGTGGGGGGAGGGGTTAAGTTGAGGGGAGGGGTTGTTAAATAGGGGGGGCAGGGTGGGGAACATGATGTAACACATGCAGCCTATGCCCTTACACCCTCACCCTTACACCCTCGCATCAATCTCCTCACATAAACGTCACTATTCAATAAATAAATATATTTTCGCATTTTTTAAAACGGCATTATTATTTATTATTCGTTTGCGTGCGAATATTTTGTGAACAAATCAATATGAAAGGTGAATTAAAAGTATTCATTTTTAATTAAATACCTACAAATATCAGATATAAGTAAATTACTAGATGGGGGCCCTATGAAGCTTATAGAGTATATGAAAACATTAGAGGCCTATCATTTTGTTACTACATTTTGTTGTATATTTAAAATAATTATTAAATATAATCATAAGTTAACGCATTAATAATATATGTTAAATGTTTCCGCAATAATGATTATTTATGATAAAAATGGTTTAACAAAAATATAATACAAATAATGGAGTCTCTCTATTGGTGAAATAGGCGCTCTATATATATATATATATAAAAAAAAAATAACAATAACAATATATATATATATATATATATATATATATATATATATATATATACTATAGATGTTATAGGTTATTTCCATAAGCTTACCAATAGTCTTCAATACAAACGTACTATATATAATAATAACTAATGTTCATTTCTATATATTAGCGTAAACACATAATGCTTATAATAATCACTGCCACACTGTATTACACACTACATATTATATTAGATTACCGGTTCAAGATAAGATAATTCCTAGTTATAATCTATAATATAAATATATATATATACTTATATATATATACATATATTTAGCTATAATATATCAAGCATAATGTGATCGCGAACACGTTGCTGTGTGTCCTTATTCACACACACACACACACAGTACACCTTAACCAGCTGATGGGCAAGGCTACGAGTGTATACCGGGTGGGGGGGGTGGGGCTATTCGTGCATGTATTAGGGGCCCTTATTTGGGGCGCCGGAACGATGGTGTGTATGTAGGGGGGACTAACCGATCAAAATAAATGTTGCGGTAAAAGTGGGGGGGGGGGGGGGGGGCCAATATATAGGAGGTCCCCCTAGATTTTAAAGTGGGGGGGGGGGACATATCCCCCAGCCCCCTGTTGCAGCGCCCCTAGCCCTTATAACCGTTACTGATAAGCCGTTGCGGTAAACCTATACGATAGGGACGACATGGACATAAAGTGGATAAGCAATCGACTAGGTAACCGATAGATAGGCGAAGGTACTTTCATCGGTAAATTAACAAAATGGTAACAGTGATTTCGATGTCGATTGCAAATTAGCCGACTATACGACTATATGACTACAATATATTATATACTTTTACATCTATATCCTACAGATAGTATCCGTGAATTAATATTATAAATATCAATACGATAGTAACTCTTGAATTTAAATACGCAACGTTACGATGAATGTTGATACGTCGTATTTTAAATATATAATTTTATTTTTAGTAGATCGTACATCGGAATTATTCATAATTATCGATATTTACGTTACTTATATTATGTGTATAAATAAATAATAATAATTTGAAATTTAGTAGTAGGCTGCGACTGCAGCGCTTCTATCGCAAAGTGCCGTACACTACATTCAATTGCACAGGTCCACTTTCTGTACATCGATGGGTGGAGAAAGGGGCTATACCTCCTAGACCTACTGGTGGGGTAAGGGGCTATACCTCCTAGACCTACTGGTGGGGCAAGGGGCTATACCTCCTATACCTACTGGTGGGGCAAGGGGCTATACCTCCTAGACCTATGGGGTGGGGTAAGGGGCTATACCTCCTAGACCTATGGGGCGGAGCGAGGGGGTATACCTAGACCTATGGGTGGGGCAAGGGGCTACACCTATACTAATAGGATGGGGCAAGGGGCTATACCTCCTATATCTAGGGGTGGGGTAAGGGGCTAGACCTACGGGGTGGGGCGAGGGGGTAGACTAGACCTAACCATAACTTCGCCGATGGCGGGGCGTCTAAAGTAGGGCTGGGCGGGTATGGTAGAGTTACTGTTGTTACGGTTACCGCCGGCGCCACCTTTAGGCTTCAACAGGAACTTAACGCCGTCCACGATAGCCTTGCGTTGTTGTTCTCGGGTGAACGGGAACGAGGGCAACTGGGCTGAGTCGGCTCCGTTAACGGGGGCAGTAGCACCACCGCCGCTACCCCCTGTAGCCCCACCGCTACCCCCGTTACCCCCACCGCTAGCTCCGGTAGCTCCACCGCCACCGATGGTTGACTGTAGGTCTTCAGAATCGCTGCATTCAGAGCTGAAGTTGGCAGCTGTGTGGGGCGTCAGAGGGGTGAATACACGTTTGGGGGTGTAAAGGAGGGGTAAATACATACACGCGTCGGATACGAGGTAGGGAGGGCGGGGGTTAATACACATACACATGTATGAGGGAGGGATATATTAATATACACACTCGGATGGGATGGTGAAGATAATATAATTACCACTGAACTAGCAATAGGCAGAGATAGGTGATAATATGCATTCATTTGTGTTCTAATATGTATATCATAGATTTATAGTTTAGTAAAATACAAATTATTGATGTATATATACTAAATTAATGATCTATTTTAATCTATATATTATATGTCTGAGATATATATATATATATATATATATATACACGTATGCACGTTATGTGATATTCAGCCTAATAGTGAGGTTTAGGTATATATACATGCTGAGAGGAATGGTTTGTTGGAGGTAATTATACGATAATAGATGGTGGTAACTAGGTGTAACTAGGGGGGACTGGGGGTAACTAGGGGTAACTAGGGGAGATTGGGGGTAACTAGGGGAGTAAATGGGGAGACTAGGGGTTCTAAATTTAGGACAAGACTTTGAGGATTAGTGTGATGAGGGGGTAGGGGGTTCGAGAGGGGTGAGAGGTTCGAGAAGAATGTTCAGACCATGAGATATGTGTCCGTCTTGGCTGTCTTTAACGCTGGGATTTATTCCCATCGCTTCGAATATAGGTTTCAGCATAGGGGCAGCATTACTAAGGTGGGCGTTTGTGAAGGTTAGTGTTAACTTCGACTAATGTGAATAATAGATATGCTATAAAGATTCTATGAAGAGTTTCAACAATGAGCTTGTTTTTCAAAACGTTTCGTGGCATATAATTATTATTTTATTATAGTTTATTTATTAAAAAAAAAATATTTAATATCGACAAAAATTCAGAAACCAATAACATTATTAAAAAAAGATAGAAATTTACATTGACAAATAACGAAAAAAATTAAATTATAGATATATGGAAGTAAAATTTGTGTACAAGTAAAAATTGCCTTTTAGCATGTATTATACCTTTTGGAATATTTACTATATAAAAAAAATTAAATCATATTTTAATTTATTTTTAAATTTATTCTAAATCAAAAAAAATTATGGAAGAATAAAAAATGTCATATTATATATGTCTATCATCATTATATGAATATAAAATTATAAGAATTAGTATAAAAATAGCATATATTAAAAAATTACTGTTTATTGATTATTTTACTACTACTACTACTACTACTACTACTACTACTACCACTACTACTACACTGACCTGTTCATAATCTCAGCGGGCAGATCGAGAATGTACTTAGGAATGCCCTCGCCGGTCAAGAACAACGCCAGCTCGTTGGAGAAGTTGTTACAGTTGTGCTCGAGCAGGGAGTAGGTGCCACGCCTGTAGGTGTGCGCGCTCAGCTCGGCCAAGTGGCTGCGCAGGATTTCGGGCGTAATCTCCGTCGTGGGCATCGTAATCTTCTCGTCGGGTTCTCCCAGCACCGTGCGGCTCTACGCGATACGGATTAACTCTCGTTAGTATATTATATATATATATGTGTATGTGTTATAAAGTGAAGTCTACAGACATATCGATTAATGTAATATACATTTCGGTTGAATTGAATTAAATATATTGAATTTAAATTATATAAATATATATATATATATATATATATAAATATATTTAAGGTGGCAACCTGTAATACTTATATTGTTCGTCATTATTATTTTGTTTATTTATTTCCTTGCGGTTTAATTAATTTTATTATTTTAAATTATATGATTGTATTACACACTTTTATTATTTCTATTTCTATTAATATATGTATGTATATACACTTCTGAGAGATAATTTATGAGTTATTTAAATGTCTAAATAAACTTTCAATGCAATTCAATTCAATATACAATAATATATATATATATATATATATATATATATATATATATATATATATATATATATATAATAATAATTTCTAAAATTTATTAGTCTCATAGAAATAAAATTTAAAGAGTGAATATATTATTTAGAAGATTAATTACAAATGTGTAGGATATAAATATGTATCATATATTAATTATAAATCATATAAAGAGAGTAATTAGATAGAATTAAGATTAGAATAGTGTAAATTATAAATACTTGAACTTTGAAGATTAAAAATAGATCTAACCAAGATTTTTTAAGTTAAAAATAAATATACAGATATAATAATATCTGATATCCTTACAATGTTGAATATATATAGAACTAACTAAGTAATTAATAGGTAATTGTAAAAAATTAAATATAATAAATTATAATAATACAATTAAACATATAATTAATAGATGATCAATTAATATATGGAATTAATTAGATTGTGAAATAATAAAATCAAAAATATGTGTATTTTAAAAATGAAATAAACAAAATCTGTGGACTTATAATGTGAAAGTCATTTGTTTCATATTATCTTTCTAATTACATTATCTCTGTATTATATTTCTTCATAGTATATTTGGGTTTTTATATATATTTTTCAAATTTACCATAATAACAATTTTAAATTAATAATTTACTATTTATACAGATTTTAAAATAATAAAAATTAAGATATTGTTTGCTCGTTTTATATTATTATCGGTTTATTTCATTTTTCAAATGGTTTGCCTTAATATATATTTAATATTTATCATTTAAATATTAAAATATATAATAAATAATGTATTATTATTACAGGTTGCAATGTTAATAAGTATTCAATGTAAGGTATCATGAAGTATCGGAATAGATCTCAACTAGAACCAAACTACGTTTTGTATTTCTATTTGTGAGTATTTTTTACAGTAACTTTAAACGTTTTACATCATTAATTTTATTAATTCATATCATTGTTTATTTATTTCAATAACGCAGGTTATCGTTAGCGATACTATTATTACAACTTATTATTTTCGACGATAAATGTTCTTAAATACAAATTCAATTAATCAATAATAATTAGTATTATTTATTAGAAGGTTCTATATTTTTTAAATGATAAATATACATAAAATATAGTATACATAAAACATCGTCTACATACAACATCGTCTACATACAACATCGTCTACATACAACATCGTCTACATACAACACTATTTACTCACTATATAGTACACATTAATGCAAAAAACTAGTTTTTAAATCAATGATTAAATATGCTTATATTTAATTCATAATATAATTTAATGCGCATTATATTATTCGGAATTTCTATATAAATAATATACAAAAACATCGTTCAATCATAACCTAATTTATAAATAAATGTATATTTTTAATAAAATATTTATATAGAAATATAATTTAAAATTATGAATACATTTTTATTCGACAGATAAATAAATATAATTAAACATACTGAAAAGTATCTAGTTGGTAGTACAAAAAGTAACCATAGCAGATGATGAGAGGACGTCATGTCCTTAGTGGTACATACCATACACATGCACACACCAGCACACTACCAGCACACATTAACACACTAGCACACTAGCACACACCACACACCACACACACCAGCACACACCACACACCACACACACCAGCACACCAGCACACATACTACCACACACACCACACACACCAGCACACATACTACCACACACACCAGCACACATACTACCACACACACCAGCACACATACTACCACACACACCACACACACCAGCACACACCGCACACACCAGCACACTACCAGCACACATTAACACACTACACACTAGCACACTAGCACACACCACACACTAGCACACACCACACACACCAGCACACATACTACCACACACACCAGCACACATACTACCACACACACCAGCACACATACTACCACACACACCACACACACCAGCACACACCGCACACACCAGCACACTACCAGCACACATTAACACACTACACACTAGCACACTAGCACACACCACACACTAGCACACACCACACACACCAGCACACATACTACCACACACACCAGCACACCAGACCAGTACACACTCATACTAACAGGTTTACAGTAGGTGATGCCATCGCCTCCAAAGAAGTATTCGGTATTATGAATCACTACTGAAGTATGCCAGATTCCTTCTATTAGCTTGCCTGTGTTAGAGGTGGAGGTGGAGGTTATGGTAGTGGTGGTGGTAGTGGTGGTGATAGTGATGGTGGTGATGGTGATGGTGGTGGTGGTGGTGGTGATAGTGGTTGAAGTGGTGGTGATGGTGGTGGAGGTAGTGGTGGTTGTGGTAGTGGTGGTGGAGGTAATAGTGGTGGTAGTGGTGGTGGAGGTAATGGTGATGATGGTAGTGGTGGTGGTAGCGATGGTGGTGATGGTGATGGTGGTGGTGGTGGAGGTAGTGGTGGTGGTAGTGGAGGTGGTGGAGCTAGTGGTGGTGGTGGTGGAGGTGGTAGGGGTGGTGGTAGGGGTGGTGATGGTGGTGGTAGGGGTGTTAGTTGGTTGGTTAGCATTAATGATAGTTATGGGGAAGTACATAGTAATTAGTCAATGTTCTATATAGATAACACACACATAATTTGTAATAAACATAGTTTGTGTAGCCTGTTTATCAATAGTTATTTAGATAATTGAAGATTAATATGTATTTCACTTGATTTATTCATAAGGCAATAACTTCTTCATTTAGTGAATTAGTATGTTTAATCTTTTGTTTACATTAGCCTCAAGTGGTGATATAACAATGCATTAATAACACAGAGTATTATCTCTATAAGGCTATAAACAAGTAACAATTCATATATAGGTCATACATGTATGTGACTGAAATATATGTAAAAACAACAACTATTTAAATACATATTAAATATATATATATATATATATATATATATATATATATATATATATATATAAATTATATATTATATGCTAGAAATATTACCAAATTGTTCATATAGACAACTAAGGTAATCAAATACATTCACATTTTTATATTCAATGTAATAAATGCACATAATAATGGTTACCTAGTCACATTACAAAAGGCTTTTGTCGGTACATTCATACATTGTTTACTCTATATGTTTTATATGTAATATATATATTGTTTATACTTATTGTGCATTATTTATATTATTATTATTATTATATTATTATGTTGCTAAGCATCTATTGTACCTGTAATCTAGGTCAAGATGGCTGCTTATGACTAGTATTAGAATTGTAATGTATACCGGCTCGTGATTTTATGATATTGCAATGGGGTGTGGGAGACATATTTGTATTAATAATGCACGAATCAATGAAACAACTCATTTATATCTGAATTCTATGTAATTCACATTCTATCATTTAGAATATTGATTAAAATGATAGAGAACAAAATCTTTCAATTCAAACCGAACTTATAAATAAATTGATATTTGTAATGATATATTTTCAGGTTTATTTTAATAATTTTGTAATATTCCATTTAAAATAATATATATATGTAGTCATTTATAATTAATTTCTATAATACAATACTATATAAATTAAATGATATAGGATTTCTCGGTCTAAAGTTTATATTAAATTTTAATATAGCTTTTAATATACAAATAAATAAATATCTAAATAAAGTGCGTTTGAAATACAGGTACGATAGTACAAGATGAAAATCAGACACGTGATAACATATATATTTAATATTGTATACATTTTAGTTAACAATAATTCTTATTTTAATAATTACATTGTATTTAATATATTAATTCTATTACCATTAAAATGTATCAACGTAGTTATATATTTATAAAATGTAATTAATGGTTTCTTGGGGAATTATATAACAATTATCTAACTATTATCTATGTATTACGATGGACTTGTGAACACCATTAGTTCTATGTTACTATCGACAATGATTATTATACATTACGTTACACTACTTTTGTGTTATAGTGATACTATATGCAATTTGAATAAGTGAAATCAGAATTGTCCATATGTACAATGTACATTTTATATGTACCAACACACACACACACCCACACACACATGTGTGATACATAGTGATAGAAGTGATTAGATGAGTTATCAATTACCTAAATATATGTGTACACCTGTAGATATCGATATCTAATATCATTTGACCATACGGAACTATAGAATCTTCACACGAAATAGTCGTAATGTAAATATGTTGATTCGAGATGTATAATCAAAATATTTAAATAAAACGTATATTTTAAATTTTACATCAATACATTAATTATTCGATATAATTTATTAAAATAGTATCACGATTTAGTAATTTGAATTATTCAATAATACATAATCGTTTAATCGTATTATATTTATAATTAGTTAACATATCCATAGTTTGTGTAGCGTAAATATGCAGACATTAAGTTACTATAGTATTTGACTTTAATTATTATAGTATATACTTTACACACACATATATGCGAGCGAATTTATCGGCCACTATTTGTCACTAAGTTTTCATTGTTCCTAATAGATAAGTAAACATAATCTAGTGACCATGGTATAGAGGTATGTAGAGGTATGTATCTCTCGCTAGTCCTATAGTCGATTATATCAATATTTGCCGATGAATCCCAATGCAATGTAAATATGTGGACCAATGTTTAATCCGACTGTTTATTTGATTAGTGCGAGATATTTTTAGAATCATCTAGGCCAGAGTATATATTAAGTTATTACTTATTATTGTGACGATGGTATTCAACGCATTACTTATTCAACTTCGGGACTACCTATATGTTCAATATTGACTGTTAGAAATGTTTAACAGTTCAATTATGGGTATAATTCATCTCATCTTATGGGCCTAACCGAGCCTAGACCTCTTCCCTAGTTATTTGATGGTTGTATGTATTCAGCTCGTTTGTTCAGCATCCCAAATATTGCCTTTATTATTAGTTTATTTACTTTCGGTGTATGCAAATTATAACTTATTTATATTTATTTTTATTCTTTATATATTTCTGTTATTATTTATTGTTACATATCGTTTTTACTATAATCAATAAACTATATCTATATTATCTATAGATAGATCTATATATCTATATTTCTCGTATGAATAGTGTTATGAGTTAAAAAGTCAAAACAAGACACATAATTTATACATATATTTATTTAATTGTTTTAATATTTAAATTTGATTTGTCAAATAATAATATATAATTTAAAATATATAAAATATAAACTTGAAATATAATATATTATATTTTATATAAATTATATATTATTATAAAATAAATATGAAAGTTCATACAGTTTTTTTTATATAATATTAAACATAATATATATTATTATACAATTAATTATATCAAAACATAAAAGAAATCTAATTTTACTTTATTATTTATAATAATTTATTATAAAAGAAATATGAAAGTTCATACAGTTTTATTTATATAATATTAAACATAATATATATTATTATACAATTAATTATATCAAAACATAAAAGAAATCTAATTTTACTTTATTATTTATAATAATTTATTATAAAAGAAATATGAAAGTTCTTACAGTTTTTATAATATTAATTATATACAAATACAATGTATATTTACATAGATTGTGATATCTCCATATCCAATCTCCATATCTATAACATTAAATAAAACAGAAATACTTGTTGTTATATTGTAATAAATTAAATATTATAATTATTATAATTTTCATACTAATGTATAGTATGACAATATGATTTAATGATGCTAATAATACAGATAATATATTATTAAAATTAATATTGATTATTCATATAATATATACTTACTTTATTATTATTTTATTATTTAACAACATATATACTTTATTTAAATAATTTTATTTTTGTAATAGAAAATAGACGATTAAAAAAGATTATATCGAATTAAAACGAAAAAACCGTTAAAACATGTTTTAAACAATCATTAATAAAAAACGCGTTTTTTAACAACACTACATATGAATGACATATTTCATCGCAACTAGGTCAACATTTGTCGTAAACATATCGGTGATTCGCATCAGTTCCACCAAACATTGTTAGGATAATAAACATCATTAACTAAAAAGCATGAATAATTATGACCGTAGAAAATTTAAATTAGAAGTTATTTTTTTTGTTATTTTTTTATTTGGTATAGTCCTTTCATCCCATCCAGGAACTTAGATGAAGTTTTCACTTATAACCATATGGCTCTAATGTCCCTTCGAAGTATACACATCGAGTAGTGGATATAATAGATATGAGTGGAATACTGCGCTGTCTGGTAATAGATTACGGCAAGTTTTCTCATCGTTATCAGAAACGTAAAAGATTAGTAATAAAATCTTTTTAACTATTTTACTACTATTTAAAATAGTATTTGTATTGTGTTGTTCCCTCGGGCGCCTGGCAGTTATTTATAAAATGCATAAGTCTAGCTTATCTACAGGAACCATATGAATACAGTATTTGTATCGGATATTCATATCTGATTCAATAAATAAATATTATTATAAGTTATACACTATCAGAATGATTATATGTTAACCATGCAGTGTAATTATTCCATTTCAATGCATTTACGTATACTGTATATTATATACTATAGAGTATATAGCATGTACCAATTGTATGTAATGGATCTGTATCGAATATGGCCCCGTTTGTTTTGATTAAGATATATTAGGTCAAATTAAAAATACTCGTTTCACTATCTGAAATTAAAAAATTAAAGAAATTAAATTTTTAATTTTAGTAGTCTACGAAACAAGTGAAATATTGTTTAATTTGACCTCTGCAATCGTAATCAAAACAAAGGAAGGCCATATTCAATATTGTCCATTTAATATTGCTATTTGTATATATAATAAGTTACATTTAACATCATAATCAGATATGAATCATAGCGAGTGAATACTATCTTTATGATAAAGATCTTTAATACATTTAATAGATACATCATAGTAGAATAAAGTTTAGTTAATATAGTCAGCATAATGGTGTATCTATCAATATCCCTAGTCAGCATAATAGAGATTCTAAAGATCACCATAATAGTGTGATATAGATGCTAGAGGTCAGAATAATAGTGTGATATGTATGATAGATCGCACGCACATTCAAAATTAGTGAATCATTTCCCAACATTTATTAATTATTTAATAATGTGAAATTAATATGAAAATGTATAATTTATTTTACAAAGATTTTGCGAATAAAAGATATAACACTCCCTATATACGCAAATTAATTAAAATTGACCCTGTTGTCAGTAGTATCGAATCACCGTATTATGTTTAGTCTTGATGCGGTTTCTATACAATAATATGTTCATTGTTCTATTAAATTACATACAATATAAGTTAGAATTTATTCACCTCATAGATATATATATATATATATATATATATATATATATATATCATTTATAAGAAAAATATTCTACTTTGTTATATAATATTAGTATTACTAATATTACTAATTTAGTAATGAACATTTAGTTTTCATCATATAAATAATAATTTAAGACATTTTTATGAAAGTGATAGAATCTATCAATGATAGATTGATACGAATTTACATTATAAACAACAAATTGTTCAGTAATATCAACCTATGTAGGTGGAGCTGTTCACATTTTGGGTACAAAATCAAATTAAACGATTTCGCCAGTGTTATATCTTTCTTTAGCAAACATATGTGTTAATAGTATTAATAGTTATTGGAGTATTTCAGTAAAATTTAACGGAGATGGTAAACATCTGAGATCCGAGATCCGAGATAATTATAAAATTGAATCATTATTATAATGATTATAATATATAATAATTATAATTATTATAATAATTAGTATAATAATAAATATAACTTAAAAGAAACTAAAAGTACTTAACAGTATACAAACCTAAAAATATCGGAGATATTGTTTTAGCCAAACCTCTTGATAAATCATACAAGTAAATGGTTACCGTATAAACCATTATAATAGTTACAAGTGATTATATCACTATAATATTATTTAGAAAAAATAATATAAATATATTATATATATATTTATAATTATAAATAATATATATTGTCAGTAAAATAATATCGTAATAATGATATATTAGCTATAAAACATCAAATATATAGACAACATTTAAATATTCTAAATAACAACAACAACAAAGAATATAAATGGAATCATTCTAGAATAATAACCGGAACTCAAAATATATAAAACAGATGTAAACTGGGATATATAAATATTCAAAATAAATAAGAAAATATATTTTTATATATATATTTTTAATATATATTTTTCTATTTATATAGATATTATATTTATAAATATATGTATTTAGTATATATATAATATAGTACATATCTGGATTAGTTAAGTAGTTAACAATTGTATCAGAGCATATCAAAATATTTAGTATAGTATCCCAAAAAATCATAGATAATTGCATAGAGCTATCCTTAAACGATTTTCTATCAAGTTAACTACAATTTTAGTGGGATACCCCCATAATTTCCAGCGACTTTTCAGAAAAATAGTAACTTCATAGGGGGTATACCATTACAACTTGATATAAAATGGTTTTAAAGTTACAATATTTCCGGCACGTTGCCGGAAATACTTGTAGTGGGATACCCCATTTAAGGGTAAAACCTATGTTATATGTATTGCTATATAATTTAAAATTATAATACTAATAATTTTACATATGTTATAATATATTATATTTTCATTCTTCATATTAGTTGATCGTGTACAGTAGCGATATCTCCTATAACATAATAGGTTATAACAAGACCTCATATAACCTAGAGGTTATTGGAGGTATTGTTAAAGGAGATATTGCAATAGCATGTCAAATAGCGAAACCAATATTTTAAAGGTGATCTCATAAATCTTGATTGATATAAACAAGGGTCACATTCGACACAGACCAATTTTCTAGTAAATAATATTAATTAATATCCAGGTTAATATTTATGTCTAATAATTTAATATATATTTCCGGCAACTTACCGGAAATACTGGTAGTGGGATACCCCCTTTAATAATAAGAAATACATATATTTATTTAAAAATGAAGATAAGTATATTTACTCTTTAGTGTGCAATATATTCCTTAGCTATATGTTACGTTTCGATCATCATTTTTATGCTACTTTCATTAATCTCAAATAAATTGAATACAACTGGTAATAGCTTTACAATTGCAGTAATATTCACACTATATATATATACATTGTACATATAGTACAATGTACTATCAATATCTCATATAACCTCTAGGTTATATCAAGACCTCCTATAACCTCGGGGTTATCGAGGTTATAGGTTATCGAGGTTATAGGAGGTCTTGGTTATATGAGGTTATAGGAGGTCTTGGTGCAATGTACAATATATCCAATATATGTTTATAATTGGAAGAGTTGATTCATGACAAGTTGATTCATGATGACATATATTTTGTTGCACTTCGGATAATATTTAAGCAACATAAATTATTTAGTAATAAGTAATTAAATGGATACTTTTTAAATGGGTAGGGCATTTCTATGAAAAAAGTAGTGTTCAACTTCTATCTAGTTAACATATATTCAGGTATATAATATATTTAAGTTATTTTTCATAATTATAAAAAAACGAAAAAAGTTATTTTTCGTTTTTTTCAAACACGATATTCAAAACAAAAGATTTATATATATACGTTAAACCCATTTAGAACATGCACAATTTTCATCTAAGCTATTACTTCACATTCTACCATATCATAAATTATATATATTATAAATTGATATATTTATATGAGACATAATGTTTAACTTTTTATTTGTAGTAACATTTATAATTTTAATTAACATTTTAATTTATTAAATGTAAATATATTATTGTAACCTTGTAACCTTGTAACCAATTTGTTTAGACACTGCGATCAACATCAGTAATGAGTTTTCGGCGGTGTATCGTATATTAATTATTATAAGCTATATTAAATAGATGTGTTTTCAATTTGACTTTAAAGGTATGGTTAGAAACTATAGATCTAATTGAGTGAGGTAGGGAGTTCCATAGTTTAGGTGATATTATAGAAAAAGAAGATTCCTGTTTTTTATTTAGTGATAAAGTTATTGGTATATTTAGTTTGTATTTATGTATTGTTCGTTGTGGTCGGGATGACTTGTAGTTCGTAAGTAGTTCAGTAAGATAGTCAGGTTTATTATTATGGGTGGCATGGTGGGTCAGTAGGAGTAATTTGTATTGTATGCGGTAAGGTATGGGTAGCCAGTGAATGGATTTCATATAAGGTGTGATATGTTGTCTTGAGTATTTTTTTATCCTGAAAATGGTTCTGATGGCTCTATATTGTAATTTAGTGAGCATTTTGATAGTATGTGCTGGGAGTGAATTTAAAGTTGAGTTACAGTAGTCAAGTCGGGGCAGTATTAAGGAAGTAACTAGTAGTTTGGCAAGTTCAGTAGTTATAGAAGGTCTAATAAGTCGGATCGTATGTAAGGTGTAATTAATGGACTTCGATATATTAGTTATATGTGGTAGATAAGACAGCTTTTGGTCAAGTGTGAGGCCGAGGTTTTTAGCTTGGTTAGAGTATTCTATAATATGATTATTAATAATAATAGGTGGTATGGAATGATGTCCTGGGGATGTATTAATTAATAAAGCTTTTGTTTTAAGGCTATTCAATTGTAGGGAGTTATTTGAAAGCCATTTACTAATGTCATTAATGCATTTATTTATAGTATTTATGTTATTGATTGGGTCAGGTAAATTACAGTATAGCTGTAAGTCATACGCATATGAGTGAAAGTGTATATCGGGGTATTCGTCAAGTAAGTAAAGTAAAGGGGAAATATATATATTAAAGAGAATTGGACCTAAAACAGAACCTTGGGGTACACCATGAGTTGTGTGGCGGGGTTCTGTTATGACGTTATCTATACATATAGAAAATTATCTGTTAATTAGGTAGGATATAAACCAACTAAGGACAGAATCTTTAATACCAATATTCTCTAATCTTCGAATACGAATAATATGGTCTAACGTATCGAAAGCCGACGACAAGTCAAGTAGAATCAGTATGGTGGGAGTATTTTTTGGAAATAGTAGTATATTGTTTAAAGTATGGAGTAGTGAAGTTTCAGTGCTCTTGTCCGTTGTATAAGCACTTTGTAATTTATGCAGTATGTTATTATTATTGATGTATGTTCAAAGTTGTTTTGCAATTATTCTTTCAATTGTCTTAGATATGAAAGAAAGGTTGGATATGGGACGATAATTAGAAAGAGTTGACTTATCAATGGATTGGTTTTTAGGGATGGGAATTACATGGGCATATTTCATGTGGGATGGGAAGATACCTGCAGTTAGTGAGCGATCGATAATTTTTTTGTAGAATGGAGAAAGAAGGGATGAAAGAGAATGTAATAAACATAATGGAATTGGGTCTAGTTTACATGTAGATTTAACTGTTAATAAAAGATTATTGATATTAATAATGGTTGGTAATGAAAAAGTGGAAAATGAGTATATTGGGCTTGATATTGGTGGGATGCAGGGTCGAGGGAGAGTATCTATAATTGATGATGTTTTTATGTAAAAGTAAGAGTCGAAGTTAGTCGCATTAGTTAAAGGGGAGTTATCAGGCAGTATTCGTTTTGTCAGTTTTCCTAGTAGTGTTGACGATATTCTAAATAATTTCTTAGTATCTTTTCCAGCTGATTTAATTTGATCTATGTAATATTTATTTTTAGCAGTTTTTATTAATTTTCTATAATTAGAAAGTGAATGTTTAAAAATATTTAAATCATTTTCGCTTTTGGATTTTCGCCAATTCCTTTCTTTAATTCTAAGTGAGCGTATATTCTATTGTAATACTACACATATTTAAAACTATATGTATGTAATTGAGATTTAAAAAATTAATCATGGTAATTTATAATAAGGTATTCTAATTCTAGTAATTGTATTTAAAACTTTTTTTTTATAATCAAGGTTTCCAATTTATATGCATATATGCATTATAATTAAGAAAATATATTCGTTCTATTTGGTACTGTAATATATATTATAGGGAATGATAGATTTTTTAATTTAAAAATCATAAATATATAAATAAGAAAATATTATAATACAAAACAATTAAAACTTATTTTGAATAAATATGGCTAATACAGGGGTTTTGCCTTTTGTAAGAGGAGTCGACTTTACTAATAATGACTTTAAAGTTAGAATTTACATAATAATACTTTATAATTAACTAAAAATAGTATTAAAAGCATAAATATATCCGGATACAATATATTTATATATGTATTTAATATAATCCTAAATAATTACGATAATATATTCGATGATTCATAGAAATTATTTACAAATATAGTCTAAATATTTATCATTTATGTAATTTCTAAACATATATTTTACATCATGAAACATTACATGAAAATCATTCCTAAATATAATCAAATAAGTTTATTATTGTTAAAGATATAAATATTCTAAAGATCATCTTAAAGATGATAAATATGATTATTTATTATTATAATAAATAATAATTATACCCAGTATTATACTGAGTATAATTATTATAATAATACTGAGTATAATACTGAGTATAGTTACTATAATAGTACTATATATGGTTACTGCACGAGGTGGGAACGGATTTCAAAATGTTACCAGCAATTGAGGCGGGCGGCGAACGCGCATAGTGTATACACTATATTATATAGTATATACACTATCATAGTGACTATCATAGTGACTATCATAGTCACTATGTCATTTATACTGTATAATATAGTTAACAATAGATTATATGTTTATATTCACTCATCAATGCCTACCGATATTGATAAAGCTTATATAAAATATATTATATATGGTGACGGGTTAAAACTAAAGCGCAACAATAAAAAACAAACGAGTGAAGCGGGAGTTTTATTTATATTATATATATATATATATATATATATATATATATATATATATATTATATTAAATTATATAATTTATATATAGTATATAATAAATACTATATATATATACACTCATATATATATATATATATAATTTATATATAGCGATAACCGCGCTAGCCGCCGCCTCAATTGCTGATAACATTTTGAAAACCGTTCCCAACTCGAGCATCCCCCCTATATATCATTCATACTATGAATTATTCACTGCATATTCAATATCATATTGAATGCATATTGATATTGAATATTATATTGATATTTTTAAAATCATTTTATTATATAATATTATAGTCTATACATGTCGGGTGACACACATTAACTAGTAAATACTCGTTGAGGCGGGTATATCGGGAGAAACTTGAATACAATCGTTACGCTCTATTGCATATATGCATGGGTCATTTCATGGGTCATATATGCTAATATATTCAAGTAATATTTTATAGTCTTACTTCGGGATATAATGCAGCTAAAAACAGAATAATAAAACTAAACCAAATAAATCAATCAACCCTAAAATATCAATCCGCAAATATATATATATATTAAATATTGCATATATACAAAATAGTGTGTGCATAATTTCATGCGTTCGCATATTGAATTCTCAAAATAATCAACTGTAAATTTCTTTTGATACACCTCACGATTGTTTACTAGTTTATGTATGCCGCCCGACATGATTCTCCATATAATGTATATATTATTATAGTAACTATATATGATATATATATATACTATTAGAGTAAATATAGGATATATAGAATATAAATGTTACCTTAATTTTAGTCCCATGACTCTTGAATCGTAGAGGGAATCATCTCTCTTGCTTTCTCAAAAAATATTATCCATCTTTCTCAATTGTCTCGACCTTTCGTAGTAGTTCACAGGTCGGTTTCTTTTTCCGCTTATTTATATTTGTCATCCAGTTATTCCTCGGTCTTCTCTTCCTCTAGTACCTTCTATTTTGCCTTGTAGAATTGTCTTAGCCAGGGTGTCATGTCGACAAATGTGGCAAACATATGTTAGATTTCTTCATTTTATAGTGCTAAGGAGAGGTTCATATTTACCTATCTGGTTTGATATTATTTCTTGGACAAATTTATTAGTTTATTATTGGCGATATGTTATACATAATAGTCTTCTAATGACTTTATTCTCGAATGATTGTATCCTTTTTTCCTATCTTTCCGTTATGGTCCAAGTTTCGCACCCGTATAGCAGTATTGATAACATTAGTGACTTGTATAGCTTGTATGCGACATGAAAATTTATATTTTTGCTGTTCCATATTTGTGTTGAGTATCACCATTGACGACGTAGCTGCAGCTAACCGTATGCGTAGTTCATTATCTGATGCTGCATCAGATTTTAGTGTTGTACCGAGATATTTTAATGTGTTTACGTCTTCAGGTAGCGCTCCGTGCATAAAGATTGGTGCGTTTTCATTATTTACCATTGTCTTACTTTTCTCTTTACTTACTTACATCTCATTTTCTTTGGAAGCTTCGACAAATCTATTTGTAAGTTCTTGTAATTCAGCGTTGCTACTTGCAATGAAATCTATAAAATATAACAGTATGACAAATATTTATTTCTGTTTAATCGTATAATATAATATATTATATATTTAATATTATATTATTATTATTAAATAATTAATGTTAGCGATTAATATTACCAATCTGCCGTTATAATATAACACACATAAATAGATATAATGTGTATCGACTAATAATACTCAATAATATATATATATATATAATTGAGTATATACAATATTTCTAAATTTGTTAATACACATTATATCTATTTATGTGTGTTATATTATAACGGCAGATCGGTAATATTAATCGCTAACATTAATTATTTAATATAATATATATAATATAATATATATATAATATATATATATATATATTCAGTTCACCTGACATATACCATCCCTCAATATAATTGCACCACTACTTAACTGATATTATATACAAGAACAGCTTAACTCCATTAAATGTTTAAAGATCACCATCTTAGATACCTCCAGCCGTGGCCTGTCACGACTGCTGAGGTATATACGATAGTATTAGTTGTTAATAGTATTACATTTTATAAATTTATATCAGCGTAAATAGTTATGTACTATTTATTCACATACGAATAACGAACATAGTCTGTAAGCGTCATAATATATAATAAGCATAATAATAATAATAATAATAATAGTTTATTTAGATACTTAAATAATAGTAGAAACAATTCTCTAAAGTGTAATCAAATAATAATGTTGAAAAATAATTATAATAAAAGATGTGATTTCTTTAGTGATACATGCTTATATACATATATTGGTGACGTTTGGCATTACACTAATTAGTATGGTACATGGTACGAAATAACTGGTAAAATTGCAATAACTCTATTAATAGAGATTGCAATTTTACCAGTTATTTCGTACCATGTCAATTCAAACTTTTAGAATACCAGTAATTTTGTACCAAGTAAATTCAAACCAAGTTATTTCGTATCAAAAAAATCATTTCGTACAAACAAAAAATCAAATCGTACTATGTATAAAAGTGAAATATATTTTTATATAATTGGTTAAAATTGACTTGGTACCAAATGATTAGTATTCTAAATGTGTAGCTCCATGGTGTGTGGTATATTTCATACATACACAGTGTGTATTACATACACACACACACACGCACATACACACACACATACACTATCATACACATAAAACAAGTTGAACATTCTATATCGCCGTTGAAGCTTGAAGATTATTAAGCAATTTTTCAATCTATCGAGGCTGCTTAGAAAGTATCGAATCAATTTTAAATCATATATAACTTTTGACGTATGTAGACAGCATACACAATAATTGTTCACACCCCTGCTACGTGTTAATACCCTACGGAAACCATTGGTTTTAGGGGGGGGTGATTTCGTGTGGGTTATTTCGTGGGGGATGGTGATTCGTGCGCTGTGTAAATTTGATTATTTATAAATAATTATTTATATTGATATGTATCATTGCGCACGAGATCAACACTCAACACGACATCACCTCTCACGAGATAACTGGTATTCTACCCTACCGTACGCCATCTAGAAGTAGGATAATCCTCAACTAACTCGGTTAATTAATTAACTAAAGGCGTGTTTTAACGGTAAATAAAATCATTGCAGGCAAGTATGTGTTACAACCACCTTTTGTACCCACTACCAGTAATTCCGGAAATAATATCTGTAAATGTTTGCTAGAAAGTGATTTTCTAGCAAGATAACTATAATTTTAGTGGGATACCCCCTTACTTTCCAGCAACTTGCCGGAAATATAGTAACTTTAAAGGGGGTATCCCACTACAACTTACTAGAAAATCACTTTCTAGCAAACATTTTCGGACATTATTTCCGGAAATACTGGTAGTAGGTTAATCCCTAGTATCTTAAGTCCCTTAAGAATAGTACTCTCAATATCAGCAGTTCCAGTAGCAGTCATTCTTCTCTCTGGTGTATACAATATTAGGTATAGTGATTTCGAGTGATTACGTTATGAAAGTTAATCAAGCTAAACTCATTTCACTGAATGAATTGTTGCGTAATCATGCTATGCCATTGTGTTCAGATTTAACCTGCGTAGCTTTGACAAACACACCGGAGTGCAATAATTACACACACACTCACACACACACTCATATACACATGTATAATTACATACCCATTTACCAGTAGTAAGTTACTACTGCATTATATCATCATGTGCCTGATATGTGATATGCAACCTATCCTGGTAGTTGCATATATACACACCTGTAGCAATAAACATGCTATATAATCATATTTAATGTTACTCTATAATCATATATTTATATATATATAATATATATATTATAATATTTTTTACTATAGAATAATATTATAATTTATATATGAGTAATATTCTTGGTTCAAAGTTATATGATTCTTTCCTATAATTCTGTGAAAATAATTTATTTTAAGAATATCTATTTATAACTTCCTTACTGATTTATATAAATAGCATATTTTTCTAAGTGTATTTTAATTTATCAATCTATATTTTATATAATAGTTCAATTATACTACACTAATTTTTATATTATATAATTTTAATTTTTAGGTTTATATATACATAGAGTATGCACTATTATTAAATAATATATATTATATTTAAACGGTATTAAAATAAATGGATAATAATACTAATATATAAATATATTTAAGTATATAATATTTGAATAATTTGGATAATGAATAAATAATATTAAGATATTTTAGTATAATAATATGAATGATTGTATACATTCAATCACTGTCTATAGATATTTGTGAATTAGAATACAAGAAGTTTGTATCACTGTGATATTAGTAACAAGTAATGCCTTATTTGTTTTTGAATTAATCACACTCCAGAGTTTGTTTGTAATTTCGTGTACTTAAATTGAATTGTTATTAGTAAGAACATGTATTCACTTATTATTACGAATAATGAATAGATACATATCAACAAGTATTGTAGACTAAGTTAAGTGTAGTAACACATGCCTCTAATCCTCACTTAATTAATACCCATCACGTACCTTTACCTACACCTAAACCTATACATATACCTATACCTACACCTACATCTATACCTACACCTACACCTACACCTATACCTACACCTATACCTACACATAACCATACCTAAACCTACACCTACACCTACACCTACCTCTAAACCTACCTAAACTGCGCCCCCAGGAGAAGTTTCCGGAAGACGTTGCGAACATGACAGGTCTACGCTGGTTGAACGTAAGCCGTACAGGTATCGAGCAGCTAGCCCCCGAGATATTCTGTCTACAGCGTCTCGAGTCTTTGATGGCGTCCCATAACCGTCTCACCGAGCTGCCGGAATCCCTCGCTCGTCTCGAACTCATCCGATTGCTCTCGGTTCGACACAATCGCCTAGTGGACAGCGGTATTCCGGCCGATATCTTCCTGAACGATGACCTCTCCGTACTGGTTAGCTGTCAATCAATCACTCCCACACACCATAGCACACACCACACCACCACACCATAGCACACACCACACCATAGCACACACCACACCATAGCATACACCACACCATATCACACACCACACCATATCACATACCACACCATATCACATACCACACCATATCACATACCACACCATATCACATACCACACCATATCACATACCACACCATATCACATACCACACCATAGCACATACCACACCATAGCACACACCACACCTCATAGCACACACCACACACCACACCACCACACCATAGCACACACCACACCATAGCACTACCCTTCATTACAGCACACACAGTAGCATACACTCTTAGACTGTGGTTGTTGTAGTATGGGACAGTTGGAAGGCTACAGTAGTATTCACACAACTGTCTACCTGACTACCTGACTACCTGTCCTGCTACAACAATCACACCCTTATACACACGTTCATACACATGTTCATACACACACTGCTTGCATACACTGCTTACATACACTGCGTACACCTCAAAGACTGTATCAGATGTAACCATCATACTGTACTACACTGAACCTACAATCTTACATTACTAACTATACTAGCCTCGTGTAATACTTGTGTTATATCGTGTTTAGTTGTACACAAATACTGGTCTACTCGTGTTCCTTAGTGTCTGTGTACATTATCATGTGACTACTTGTTTATGTCTAGTGAAATAGCTATGTTTTCTACTAAACCACTACAAGTTATTACTAGAGGCAGCTGTTTGTATCCATATATACTACACAGAACGACATTGAACTTGTTCAAATTAATGAAGGAGGAGTTATTAAATAGAGGCGGGGCCTATTTTAGTTGTATACATCTAACGATGCATATTATATCACCAGTAACATCATGCATCACCACTAGCATCATGTATCACCAGTAACATCATGTATCACCACTAGCATCATGTATCACCACTAGCATCATGCATGCCCTATGTATAATATAGCCATCATCATCTATTAGGATTTCAGTTACAACGAGTTGACGATGATACCTAAAGACCTCGACAAGGCAAAACATCTCCTGGTACTGAATCTCTCCAATAATCAGTTAGTCCACCCCCCCCATGTCCTCCTCATGTCCTCCCGTTAACATATGTACCAGTCAAACATCAACATTAATGACTTCCTCCCACCTCCTCCACACACCCCCTATTCCACCCATGTCCTCCACATTAACAGGTTAACCAGCGTATCCAGTCATCTGTTCATCAACACCAACGCCCCCTCCTTAACGTCCTTTACCCCTCATTTACCCCCACCCCATTGTCAGGTTAACCAGTGTATCGAGTCATCTGTTCATCAACGTTAATGGAATCACTCATCTCGACGTCTCCAACAATAAACTAGGTAAACATATCACATGACTCACAGTGCCTCCCCCTAGTGGCAATATCAATAGTCATTCTATAATAGGAGATTTCGTATATACTTTTCAGTGGTGTACTTGTTTTTCATTGATTGATGAATATACTTGCATGTATTCAATCGTAGTTTATGCAGTCAACTCTCACCGTAACATACTAGTATTATTCGCAAGCAAATGCTGAGTACCTCCTCTATTCAAAATATTCATGATTTGTTATCTCGTAGATATAGATCTGAATTTACTACATTTAAAACAATTATTGGGGATACTATAAATTTAAAAAATCTACATTCATTTTATTAAACATATTTTTCTCAAAATTTGTACCAAAAATTCAAATTCTATAAATTATAATAATAATGTATTTGCCATAATACTATCTGCCTATCATAATTATAATCTCTATGTTCTATCATATATATAAACAGTATATTTAGTTCTTTTTGACACTTTAATGATAATAATAATTTTAGTTGAAGATTTAAAAAAAAAATTGATAACAAACTTAAATCTTATAAACAATATAATTTTACAGATTCTCAATAGATTTGAAATTCTAGAAGATATTATAAAATAATATCTCTATGTTTTACATGTACAATTAATAGCTAGAGAAAGACATTCTTATGTAGGGATGATAGCTCGTCGAATAATATACACTTAAAACTACTACCACTCTCTATATATTAATTAATGTGACCACACCTTGTGCCCCGCACCTCATTACACAACCCCGCACCTCATTACACAACCCCACCCCTCATAACATAGTCCCGCCCCCTAATCGCATAGCCCCGCCCCTAATAACATAGCCCCGCCCATCATCACATAGCCCCACCCCTAATAACATAGCACCGCCCCCTAATCACATAGCCACACCCCCTAATAACATAGCCCCGCCCCTCATAACATAGCCCCGCCCCTCATCACACAGACACATTACCTCCACAACTTCGTAGACTCACACAACTACGCACTCTGATCCTCAGCAACAATCCACTGGTACACGCTCAACTCAGGTAAGCACGCCTCCTTATTGTTGTTGTTGTTGTTAGCCACGCCCCTTACTTCACTCCATTATCTTATACTTGTATTGCTCTCTTCCTCAATCTTCAACATTTCATTAACCCCTCCCCGCTTACCCTACTGTACGATGATACCAGCATTACCCCTACAGCCCCCACTTACACCCCCCCCGCTAACCCTACCACACGATGATACCAGCATTACCCCTACAGCCCCCACTTACACACCCCCCCGCTAACCCTACCACAGGATGATACCAGCATTACCCCTAGAGCCCCCACTTACACTCCCGCTAACCCTACCACACGATGATACCAGCATTACCCCTAGAGCCCCCACTTACACCCCCCCCGCTAACCCTACCACACGATGATACCAGCATTACCCCTAGAGCCCCCACTTACACCCCCCCCCGCTAACCCTACCACACGATGATACCAGCATTACCCCTACAGCCCCCACTGACACCCCCCTAACTCTACCACAGGATGATACCAGCCCTTACCTCACTAGAGATTCTGCACATGAGAAACACAAGCAGAACCATCAGTAACATACCCGGCAACATATACAACCTCAGTAATCTACAAGGTTAGTAGTCCCGCCCCCTTGCCACGCCCCCTTGCAACGCCCCCTTTACCCACTCTCTCTCTCTTTCTCTATCTCTCTCTCACTCACTCTCTCTCTCTATCTCTCTCTCTCTCTCTCTCTCTCTCTCTCTCTACCTATCTCTCTCTATCTCTCTCTCTCTCTCTCTCTCTATCCTCCTCTCTCTATCCTCATCTCTCTCACCCACAGACCTAGACATAGCCGAGAATGACTTACCCAGAATACCTGAAGTGCTCTACAAGTTGACGTCCCTGAAACGTCTGAACGCTAGTGACAATAACATCGCTGAGCTCTCTTCTCTGATTGGTTAGCGTGAGTGTGTATGGCATCTATGTAGTGAGAAAGTGGACCTGTGCTATTGAAGCACGCAATGCCTGTAACAGATTGATACGCGAATGTCACTTTTGTCGATAAATTAATGAAATGGCATCAGTGATTTTCATTAGAAATTAGTCATATTATATATGTCGATATTAAAATAGTAAGATAGTAGTGACTCCTATTGATATTTATTGATTTAGTTAATGTGTGTCAATATAATTATGAGGGATGTTTATGTGAAGTATTTTATATATATAACTAATATTGTAGTATTATACATGAAAATTATTTGTAAAATTATCAATATAAATATAAATAAATAATAATAATTTAGGTATTTAGTAGTAGGTTTCGACTGCAGCGCCTTTATCACAAAATGCCATACACTATATTCAATTGCTTATCAACTTTCTTTATATCGATAGTATATATATATATGTATGTGTATTTGTGAGTGTGTGCATGTGTTACCGCTAGAACTAAGTGAATCAGTAAGACAGTCTTTAATCATCATTCCTATATACTGTCCCCTACTATACTACTACCACTAGTATACATGTGTGTGTTACTGTATGATTGTACAGCTTCTGCTAATAGTAAGCTAACAGTCCTTACATGTATTACAGATAGAGAAGCATACGTAGTTGTTATCAATAATCATAGAAATAACAAAAAGTATTAGTGAGAACATTAGTAATATATGTGCTTGTACTATCATATGTCCTCTCTGTAGATAACTGGAAGGACCTGGAATATCTGAACTTGTCTAGGAATGACCTGACCTCATTGCCCGTTAGTATCACCTACCTACCTCTTACCTACCTCTTACCTACCTCTTACCAGCACTCGCACACTAAAGGGTATGCGCCATGTTTGCTAGTTTACATGTAAACATAGGGAAAAGGGCTGTATTTTAAATGACTATAAACATTTTTATTTATGATTATTTTTTATATTTATAATTTATAATTTATTATGTTCATTATATTTAATATTGATTATTTTGTAGTGTATATATTTGTATACAATTTTCCTATATAAATATTTTTTTAAGTATTTAAAAAAAATACTTAACAACATATATATATAGGACAATTTTATACAAATACATAAATAACCAATAGTAAATATAATGTAACTAAGCATTATTCACATAAATATAACAATTATAAATAAAATATTCATTTATAAATAAGCCTTTAAAAAACTGCTCTTTTCCCTATTTTGTACATGTAAGCTCGATACATCCCCCCTTAACATCACACCAGATTGGCTTGTTGAAATAAATATTTTTTACCAATTCAATTTTTTCTATTACTTTCTTATAAAATAATGTTCTAAATATTGTGCAAACAATTTTGTTATAATATTGACTAAAATGTTGGGTCTGATTTAAATTTAACTTAAAATGATAGAATAATTAACATGGAGTAGATATAACAATAATTAATAAACATTTTTATATATAATATTTGAATAAAATCTTATTAAAGGTTTTTAATATTCCATATTATGTAATTGAATAAATCATAAAACTAAAAATAAAATAATAATTCTAGGAAATATTAATATTTATAGGAATTTTTTAATTTTCTTTTAAATATAAATTTTAATTTACAAAAATAAAAATATAAAATTTATCATATATAATACGATATAAATTATAGAAATCTACTAAATATTATATAATTTTATTTAATATAATATTTATATAATATAAATATGTTATTAAATTTTAAATTAAGTGTTATACAAAAATAAATTATATATGAACAAATTACATTATATCAGATGTGTCATCATATATTTGTCACAAAAAAAATTAATTCTCATTAATTAATTAATTTCACGATTTTTTTTGTAATGAATAATTATGTATTATATTTATACTTTGTAATAATATCATAACTATGATTCATAACTATGATTCATAACTATGATTCATAACTATGATTCAACACCACGTATTCCACACTGAGAAGCCGCCTTATCACCCCCCCCCCCACCCCCAGAACAACATCTGCAAGCTGACCCAGCTGAAGAAACTCTACCTGAACTGTAACCAGATTGACTTCAACGGCATTCCCAGCGGTATCGGTAAACTCTGCAACCTGGAGGTGTTCTCAGCTTCCTGTAACCTTCTCGAGATCATTCCGGAGAGTATTTGTAGGTCGTGACCTCTACCCGCTTAGTCTATATAGTACTAGGTTGTTCTTAATTGACAATTAGTATCAATGAATTCATTTCATCTAGATATGCGCACTATTTACACAAGTTATGTAATAGCAGCTTAATCATCTATGTCTACAATCATTGCATTAATCATGAATAAGTATACATCTGTTGAGGTCTCATATACATAAACATGTTCATACTTTCTACTACTTGGCAACAACCACACCTACACACATACACACACCCCTACCTACACACCTATCAACAACCACACCTACACACCTATCAACAACCACACCTACACACATACACACACCCCTACCTACACACCTATCAACAACCACACCTACACACCTACACACACCCACACCTACACACCTATCAACAACCACACCTACACACATACACACACCCCTACCTACACACCTATCAACAACCACACCTACACACCTACACACACCCCTACCTACACCCCTACACACACCCCTACCTACACACCTACACACACCCCTACCTACACACCTACACACACCCCTACCTACACACCTATCAACAACCACACCTACACACCTACACACACCCACACCTACACACCTATCAACAACCACACCTACACACATACACACACCCCTACCTACACACCTATCAACAACCACACCTACACACCTACACACACCCCTACCTACACACCTACACACACCCCTACCTACACACCTACACACACCCCTACCTACACACCTACACACACCCCTACCTACACACCTACACACACCCCTACCTACACACCTACACACACCCCTACCTACACACCTACACACACCCCTACCTACACACCTACACACACCCCTACCTACACCCCTACCTACATACCTACACACACTCCTAACCCCTATCGCTACATCATCAGGTGTGGTAAACTAAAGAGACTGATACTGAACACTAACCAGCTGATTACGTTACCAGCTGCCATACATCATCTTCAAGAACTACAGGTCTTACAGTCTCCCTTCCTCCATCCTCCTCCTCCTTTATATTATCCCCTTCACACTCTGCAACTCTATGTTAGCCTTCTCCCTATATACACCACTCCCTATTACAGGTAGATATATCGATAAGTTCAGTGAACTCCATTTCTATCTTGGTTCACTGTCGTTTATTACGACGAAACAATATGATTACTTATTTATTGACTACCTCCCCACCCCTCCCTACCTTACACCCCTCTCTATTACACCCCCACCCTATTACACCCCCCCTCCCTATTACACCCCCTCTCTATTACACCCCCCTCTCTATTACACCCCCCCCTCTCTATTACACCCCCCCCCCTCTCTATTACACCCCCTCCCTCTCTATTACACCCCACCCTATTACACCCCCTCTCTAACGCTGACAGGAGCTAGACGTGGAAGACAACCCTAACCTTGAGATGCCCCCTAAACCCAAGGACGGAGCTGACCTTGCCTTCTACAACATTGACTTCTCCTTGGAACATCAACGTCAGATAGCCGGAGTACAAGTTTCCAACGTTCACAAAGATCATGGTTATCTATCTTCTTTGTAGCCCCCTATCTTCTTTGTAGTACCCTATCTTCTTTGTAGCACTCTATCTTCTTTGTAACATCCTACTTTCTTTGTAGCAACCTATCTTCTTTGTAGCACTCTATCTTCTTTGTAGTACCCTATCTTCTTTGTAGCATCCTACCTTCTTTGTAGCAACCTATCTTCTTTATAGCAACTTATCTTCTTTGTAGCAACCTATCTTCTTTGTAGCAACCTATCTTCTTTGTAGCAACCTATCTTCTTTGTAGTCCTTTCATTACTCTTCATTAAATAGTCAGCTCATTTAATACCTCAACATGTCCCACTATAATAAGGGCACATATTAAGGGCATACCGCAGTGTGCATGATATTTCATGTTAATAGATGGCAAATAGAAAGCTCCATTCAAATTAATGTTTAGGTAAAACTATTCAATGAATTTAACTATTTATTTGTGTATTATATACAATATATATATATATATATATTTTGATACAATGCACAGTTTAGTTGTGTTTAAATATAGTTTACTTCATGTATAAATATATTATTTATTATATGTCATTTATTTGATAAAATATTGTACAAAATGTACTCCAATAATTGTCTCTTCGATTATTTAGAATTATATTTATAAAAATAATAAAACTTAATATTATTTAGAATTATACTATTTACATATAGACAAAATTGTAGGGTACCGTACTATAATAGATTTGTTTGTCTACACATGATTTTATATTCACCTCCAATCAAAATCGCTGATGGCATTTTGTTAATTTATCAAGAATAGTTACTTCAATTAATACGTCAATTACAGATGCACTTTCTTTATATCTTCCGGTTCAAAACATTGTGTCAAACATTCTATAGTTATTGTTACCTCTATGTAGTCTCTAGCCCTATATTACTAACATGTAAACATTGCACACACTCACACTAACATTCACACACTCTCACACTCTCACACTCACACACTCACACACACACACACTCACACACACACACACACACACACTCACACACAGTGAAGAAAGACCCGATAGCCAGACTGAAGCGTCTCAGTCGCAGAACTACCGACTGTGAAGATAATGAGAAAGTTCTCAAGGTCAGTCTACCAGATGGCAACACCTATATTTAGTCATTATATTTATTAAAACCATAGCTATTAATTGAGTTATTCTATAAGTTAAATATGTCACGAATTATATGTCAACAAACTAGACTCAAATAACCTATACTATACATACTATAAAAAATAAATCAATGTATTTTAATGAAACTTATACAATTTCCATTATTAAGAACAATAAAATATATTGTAAACAGTATAATTTTCGGTTTTTATATACATTAATACTGATATCATATCATATATAAATGAGTATTTCTTTATTAAAATTTATTAATATGGTGCATTCTCAATTTAGGATTTATTGATTTAATTATTATAATAATTAATTTTTATTCAAATTACTTATTTTTTTAATATATAATTATATATTAATCTTATATTCAAGTGTACCAACATTTTATACAACATCATTATTTGTCAATTAATTTATACAAAATAAATAATGTTTTTAAATAAATTTACATAAATAGATATCTTTTAAAAAAATGTTGTATTATTAAATATTCAAGTTTATATTTATTCTACTTCGAGGCTATATAAATATAATTAAGCTAATATTCATAATACATAAATATAACATTTATATTTATTTGTTAATTTAATTTTTTTGCTTCAAATATTCAATATTAAATTCATAATAAAATATAATCGAGTTGGAATCAGTTATGTGTTATACTAATAGATAGATACTACCTTGCACTATTATCATTAACTCATATTTATATATATATATATATGTTAATGTTTATTGTAAATTTATATTTCCTATCTATTAACATCATAAAATGCAATTTACGAATTGCAACTGGTATGTATGTCCTTCTTAATTAAAATTTTTTTTTAAAATAATATTTTGTTATCTAATAAATAATTTATATTATCATTTATCTATGAGTTCATGTAAAAATCTTGCCTAAATTGTCTATATTAATAAGTATAAATGATGTTTTAAAACCAACTATTAAAAATATTTAAACATTCTTTGTAATATAATAAAAATATGGCACTACACTTTTATATCGATCTCAGTATTTTAATTTGATGATTTTTTGATTACTCTACTAAAAAGTTCAGGAATTTTTTATTCTTAGATACAATTATTGACATTTTATTTAGCTAACACATTTATGAATTGACATATTACTTTATTTTTAATATAATTTAAAAATTAAAATGTTATATCATTTCTCATGTTATATCATTATTAATATATTCACTCCTAACAAATGCATGCATTTAAATTACTCTTATTTAAAAAATAATAAATATAAAAAATGGTCATCTAGAAAGAATATCATTATTATATCTATGAGAAAATGATGTAAACATATTTTAAATCTTTAAAGTTTAAGAGTTTAATGTTTGTTTTTCATATCTACATGAAATCATGAGAAGGAGAATCCATAATTTGAGTTATTTTTTAGTTTTTCATTATAAAAATAAATTTATATGAATGAATTAATGATATATAATGAATTTATATATTGTGTTACTTTACTATATAATTATTATAAAGGATATTATATAATTATTAATATTTTCTAATTACTAATAATATAATATTATATATATTCAAAGTACATTCTTTCTCTACATCGTCTTATAAAACATTATTTATACATGTTTATATGGCTAATTAATTAATTGATAGATTTTATAAATACGTGTACATGAATATTAGCTTATATATTATCTATAATAAACATTATATAAACATTGTTAAATAAAAGAATGATGCACCTTCCTAAAAGACATTTTTACTTTATTATATATTTATTACAAAAATTAGTTTTAGTTGTTTTTAATTAAACATTTTTTTTGTAATAAAACTTACTTTTTTTAATTTAAAAAATTATAATTTCCAATTTTGCTTAATAAAATTAAATTCTATACTCATTTTTTATATCTAAATGATTATGATATTTTTTTTTTAAATACAAATAAATAATGCAATGTTAAAGGGTAGACTAATTTTTTCACATTTCAATGAAACAAACTCCCATGTAATTAGAAAAGAAGTTATTTACATTATTGAACTCCACATATATCCTTATATCACTATCGCGAGCCATAACTAGATCGCCATAATTATTTCAAAATTCACTCTACCCTATATTACCCTATATTATTAATAATTATATATATATATATATATATATAAATATTTATAGAATGTAAAGATTGTTTATAATGAATTGATTATTAATGTCATATTATTAATAATTATGAATTTCGTGTATATTAAACAATATGTATAAAATAGACATAATTATTCTGGAATTAAATGAAATTTTACATTATTATATTAATTTTTTTATAAAAATTGATATATATATATGTATGTATATAATCTATTTTATATATAATTTCAATAATGATAGAATTCCTAGATAACTTCAATTCAATATTAATGTTAAATAAATATACATATTTAATAAGAATCTAATTATATTTATATTTAAATTGATATTTCCAAAATAGGGAATGCAAGAAGTTGCTAAGAATAAACTTTCTTTTATGGCGGACATTGAAGAGGAGCAAATCATGTTGGTAACACATACACATATCATTACATAATGATTCATCTTAGGGTCTATTATCTTTGCGGACAATTTCACACTCGGTGTATTTATTTATAATTTAAATCTACTGAATATTGTTAAATTCCGTAAAACTATATGCTATAAATACTATATATTATATATACACATATATATATATATATATATATATATAATTAAAAATTAATTTGTCTCTATATGGTCATATAAAACATAATTTATATATGTTTTCAAATTAATGAATCTTCTTATACATACGAGTGTATATACATATTACCTTATGAAATACCTACATATACCTACATATACCTACATATACCTACATATACCTACATATACCTACACATGATTGACAACGTTGTTTCACATAAAGAAAACTGCTATTCCCCTCCACCTCTCAACCTCCTCCTCCATCTCCAACTGAAGATGACGATGATGACCAGTAAGTCTGTGTAACCAACGAGTTGATGCTACGACCTCAATCCGTGTCATGACTTCTAGCTCTCTCTATCTCTCTATGATGTGTTCACTTCTGGCTCCATTTTATTTATTTATAATTTTTTTTCATTATGCTTGTTTTAATATTCACATATGATTACTCTATAATATAGAGTCTATATATATATATATATAATTTATTTATAATAAATTTTTGATTTTATAGAATATTAAATTTATCTATCTATTTATTTATCTATCAAATTTGTAAATATTTAAACCTCTGTAATTCAAATTAATTCTAGCTACATAAAAAGTGCGTTTTATATTTCATTTAAACTAGGCATTCGCAGCAATATTCAAATTATTGAGAATGTTTGTTAAATCGAAGGATGAGTTATTTTAAATATTAGTTTTGATGAATCATACTATTACTTACGTAGACATTCATAGACATTCGTAGACATTCATAGACATTTGTAGACATTTGTAGATATTTGTAAACATTCATATACATTCATAAACATTCGTAGACATTTATAGACATTTATAGACATTCATATACATTCGTAGACATTTATAGACATTCGTAGACATTTATAAACATTCGTAGACATTCGTAGACATTTGTAGACATTCGTAGACATTTGTAGACATTTATAGACATTCATATACATTCGTATACATTCATAGACATTCATCATAGATGTGTACTGAGAAACTAATATCCTCGCGGCACTGAATTAAACTACTTTTGTAACTTACATCAAACATATGCGTTACTAATGAACCGTCACTAAACATCTATTTCATTATGTCTACTGCATTAGTGTGTGTATTACTAGTGTGCTAGAGATACACAGAGATATCTTTATAATTACATTTACAAAAAGTGCATAGTAAATAGGCGATGTCATCGAGGTCATCGAGGTCATGGAAAGTGTGTGTACAGGTGTACCCTTACCTAAAGGCCTGTGTCATGAGTCATCACTTCTATTACTCACCACACTATTCACTGTAGCGGCAGCATTCATACACTTTTCATAGCTTATTCATGTATATGTATTCCGTTTCATTACATATTAGGCATTACACATTGGTAGGCTTATCTGTATGTGTCTGTGCATGACAATGGTTGGATAGCACTGTTCACTGTTCATTATTACAGTAGATGATAGAGTGAATGTATACTCTATGAGATAACCTCTACTAGATTGGGTTGACCTCTACAACAGTAACCACTACAGCTGTAGTCATAGCAACCTGTGTGTTGTAGTGATCTAATCATCAGCTATTACATCATGGTTATGTAATCGTAATATTGCATTGTAATGGCAGTGTGTGTGTGTGGGGTATTGTTGTATACTAGGGCGCATGATTGTCTACTTATTAGGTATGCTATGTGATTGCAAGTATAGACATACTTATAATTATAGTAGTAGTAATTATATTAATTATATTAATAATAGAATCATATTAATAATAGTACTTAATTTAATTATACTATTAATAATAACGATATAAATAATATAAATATAAATATAAAATATAAAAAATATAAATAACGTAAATAACGATGTAAATAAGTGTAGTGGTACTAGCACACCAATAGTACAGTGCTGCTGTTGTCATGGTGATGACTCATACCCCCCACCCCCCACCCCCACACAGAGAACATGGTAAGTGGCAGGAATCTCTTCAGAAGCCCGACATCGACTACTCGAAGCTGTTCAACGAAGACGTCGGCCAGATTCCAGGTACGTTGACCTCGTGAAGGTCACGCCGCGACCTTCACTACGAGTAACGCGCTTGACACCTGACATACCCTCACCCACCCCCACCCCCTACACAGGCTATTACACTTGGGAGATTGATTGTTTTCTGCCTCGCGAGAGAGACCCTGGTTAGTAGACCACCTCCCCCCCCCAACAGTAGTAGAACCCTACCCCTACCCCCCCCCATCTGTAGTAGAACCCTACCCCTACCCCCCCCCATCTGTAGTAGAACCCTACCCCTACCCCCCCCCCATCTGTAGTAGAACCCTACCCCTACCCCCCCATCTGTAGTAGAACCCTACCCCTACCCCCCCATCTGTAGTAGAACCCTACCCCTACCCCCCCATCTGTAGTAGAACCCTACCCCTACCCCCCCATCTGTAGTAGAACTCTACCCCACCACCATTATCAGATTAAGTTACTACAGTAATGTTATATAAATTTACTAAATATTTGAAAAATGTAATAACCCGTATAATAACTGTTTGAAAACATCATATGTTCCGATGTAGTAATACTCTAGATATAATAATTAGAATTGAGATAATATCAGTTTTTCATACTTTAATATTGTAGCTATGAATGATAGCCTATGCTATTAGTAATACATTTATTATTTGCTGCCTAATAATATTGTTATAGTTGTATAATTTGTTGTATTAATGTACTGAATATGTACCTGTAAGCACACCCCTACATGTAAGCACACCCCTACCTGTAAGCACACCCCTACCTGTAAGCACACCCCTACCTGTAAGCACACCCCTACCTGTAAGCACACCCCTACCTGTAAGCACACCCCTACCTGTAAGCACACCCCTACCTGTAAGCACACCCCTACCTGTAAGCACACCCCTACCTGTAAGCACACCCCTACCTGTAAGCACACCCCTACCTATAACCACACCCCTACCTATAACCACACCCCTACCTGTAAGCACACCCCTACCTGTAACCACACCCCTACAGTGTATTTCGGCAAGTTCTACGAGGAGGACTGCTACATTGTCCTGTACACCTACATCAACGAAAGTCAGAACTTTGACTACAAAATCTACTTCTGGATAGGAGCACAAGCTAAGGTAATCGAGACACTCACACCCTCCTCCCACTGACACGCCTCTTCATCCCATAGACACGCCCCTTCCTCCCACTGATACACCCCTTCATCCCATAGACACGCCCCCTCCTCCCACTAACACGCCCCTTCATCCCATAGACACTCCCCCTTTCCTTGTACAGCACAACTCTTCCTTCCTTCCATTAACATGCTATCTACTATCCCACTATTTTCAAACCTACCCCTATGTATTAAAATACCGGCCAATAAAATGTACTATATTATAGTAAAAACACAAACCCAAACTCAAACATAAACTCAAACCCAAACCCAAACTCAAACTTAAACCCAAACATAAACCCAAACCCAAACCCAAACTCAAACATAAACCCAAACCCAAACTTAAACCCAAAATTAAACCCAAACCCAACCAATATCTATATGAATTAGGTAACGGAATACAGCGAATGCTACTTGTCAATTTGGTGTTGCTAACAATAGGCGGATCGTATGTCAGCATCGAGGACACGACATTATTATATAGGCGAGGAGAACATAACCATAACAACGTCGGGGTATACGAACTGTATAGCTAAACCCAAACCCAACCCAAAACCCAACCCACTCCGTTAATATAACGATAAAAACACGACTACCCCGCCCGCCCTCCCCCACTCCCACCCGCCCTTAAAGGATTTTTGGGCCGAGCTGCATTTCGCCATTCATCGAATTATGATTAATATTACGTTATTTATTTATATCCTATATCGTAATCGTAATTGTAGCGTATTTTATTAAAACACAACGGGATACACCATCTAACTAACACACACCTATACCCTATTTCCCATTGACATACCCCACCTCTATTGACAAACACAACTTCCTCCAAATGTGTCATCCTCTTCTCCACCAACATTCCCCCCTCCTCCTCCTCCTCCTCCTCCTATTATTATAACCCTCCCCATTAATCGTCCTACTCCCAATGATACCTGCCAATAACTGATCTTTATGAACAACAACAATAACACAACAACAACACCACAACCCTAACAGCTAGACAAGAAAGCAGGAGCAGCGATACACGCCGTGCACTTGAGAAACTTCCTCGATGCTTCCTGCAGGATCTCCCGTCAAGAGATGAATGACGAAAGTGATGATTTCCTTGAGATATTCGATAACTGTAAGTCATCATCATCATCATCATCATCATCATCACCATCATCATCATCATCATCATCATCATCACCATCATCATCATCATCTTCATCATCATCATCATCATCATCATCATCATCATCATCATCATCATCATCATCATCATCATCATCATCATCATCATCATCATCATCATCATCACCACCACCACCACCACCACCATCATCATCATCATCATCAACATCATCATCATCATCATCATCATCATCATCATCATCATCATCATCCTCATCATCATCATCATCATCACCACCACCATCATCATCATCATCATTATCATCATAGTAGCATGTTAAAATTATGAGAAGATTCATATACTGGTTATCTAAAGTCTAATACAACTGACTCATCTAATAGAACTGACTCAAATAATACAACTGATTTATCTAATACAACTGACTCATCTAATATCGCATGACTTAATACTAGTTTACAGTCACATTCTAAAGTAAATAGTAAGTCTAATATTAAAATTAAAATAATACTTTTAAACATTCGATCACTGAAATCTAATATAAATCTCCTAATTGACTTATTATTAACCTCTACACCTGATATAGTAGCCCTTACTGAAACTTGGATCTCAAATGATGATAGTCCTATATTTTCCCAGTTAAAACAATTAAATTATATCCTATTAATTTCTCCTAGATTAAATTGTCGCAGGGGTGGCGGTGTTGGGATATTAATTAAATGTAATTTTCGTATAAAACCATACAATTCACTGTCTTTCAGTTATTCTGATGGTATATTGGTTAACCTTGCTATTACATCTACATCAAATCTCCAATTAATATGTATTTATCGCCCACCTATCCAATCATGTTCACTATTTGATGATGAATTCTCTGATCTTATTCATTCACTTGATTCAACTAATTATTTGATCCTTGGAGATTTTAATTATCATTTTGGCTCTATAGAGACTTATCATGCAGAGTTCACTAATCTTATTTATACTTTAGCATTATCTCAGCATGTTTCCTCACCAACTCACATTAAAAATAATATACTCGATCTGGTGATTACCCCACCTTATCCTTCGTTTACTATTATACATCCTACAATATCTAATCTAATAACAGACCATTATGCTATACAGCAGTGATTCCCAACCTTTTTTTCAAATTGACCACTTTTATATAAAAAAAAAAATTTCGCCCCCCACCCTATTATAATTAATAATACATTATTTATAATGTATACATTATATATAAGCTAAATAGTATAAACAGAATTTATTGTAATAATAATATGATATAAATATTAATTTGATCCTTGTGTTTGATGATATGTTAAAATTTCTTCTATGTCTGGTTCAATATTTGTTAAGTATAATATCAAATCTCCTTTATTTATTATCTTTAAATGGTTTCTTGATTTTGTTAATATATTCATAACAGCGCTAAAATCTCTAAGTACATAATATTATAATATATTCTTAAAGATAAATAATTCAATAAACCTCTTTCTACCAAATATGACGTAGGAAATGCCACCAAATACAGCGTTATATATTTCAAATTTCTAGATAAATAATTCCATACTTTACCCAAAATGAAACATAACCAATAGCTTTAAATTCTGCTTTATATTCATCATTACATTGAATTTATATTATATTATCTTGTATAATTAGAGGAAAATCTGTAATGTCAGAATCTAATGGTGAAAGTAATAATGGTGGTAGGTGTCAAGCTTAATTAAATCTTGGAATCGTGTATTCATATTCTCTATTAGCAAGTTAAGATGTGAAATGTATTCCAGTTTATCATTTTCGTTGATATCTTATATTATTCAAGTCTTGTAATCAGGGACAATGGAGCAATTCGTTTCTTCCTAGTTGCTGTTCATAGATTTCAACCTTTTTATAAATGTACACATAATACTCTTTACTTTCACGTGATTTAAATCATTATCTATATAAAATGTAATATTGAATTTATATTTCACATAATATAAAACTTAATTATATATATTTAATAATATAATCCAATTATATTTTAAAATACATAATATGAGTTATTATATTATACTATGCTATAATAATTATAGGGATAGATCCAAAATATTATATAAATATAATATACTAATCTTGTAAAGATGTATTATTGATATTAAAATATTCGAATATATCACTTACATAAGCCAGATCATATTTTATATTCTTCAGTTCTCCATGCAACTTCCCCAACATCGATTGTCTAAACATGTTCCAAAATTGAAGAATACAATTTTTGAAACCTTGCTAGAAAGTTTCCTTTTGACAGCCATCGGACTTCAGTGTGCAATAGAAGATTATTATATGTCTCGTTATTGTCATCACATAATTTTGAAAACATACTTTCTTATATGCTACTTCGTTTTATTTTATTTACTGTTCTTATCGTTATGTTTGAAGAGTGGTTTAATTTAACGCTCAACTCTTTAGCTACAAAATGTTGCCTGTGCACTACACAATGGATTGAGAATAGTGAAGGGTTATCTTTTTTTCAGACGAGATACCACTCCACTAGATTTTCCTATCATCGAAAATGCTCCATCTGTAGCTAGAGCTACCAAATGTTCTAGTGAAATACTTTTTAATTCAAAATAATTCTCAATTTCTTCATAAACAGTAAGTCCTTTATAATTAATAATTAGCTTGGAAAATAATAAATCTTCCTTCATCTATCCATTTTAAATAAATCGAACATCATATAATAATAATGACTCAGAATTTCGCAATGTTGACTCATCAATTTGCATAGAGAATTGGTTTTCTTTAAAATAGTCATATAATTTATTTTCAATATTGTCACTCATTTCATCAATTACATGTATAGTATTACTTACAGGAATTTAATTAATCAATTTTTTAGCATTTTCATTTAATTCTGCTGCAATTTATTTTATTACAGCTTTTATTAAATGTTCACATTTAGTATGAGGTTTGCCCGTTTTTTCTATCAATTTTGAAATTTTATAGGATAATTTTAATCCAGTATTATTGGTATTTATAACTTTTGAAAAACAATTATTTATTGTATTTCTTTGAAATAAAATATTTTTCAACAGTTCAAAATATTCTTTAGGTTTATCAGGATGCGCTTTACTGAAATGGTCAATTAATCTAGAAGGATTCATAGCCTAATTGCTAAACTCTTTATTGCTAAAATAAGACAATATGGTTTAGTTTTGTTCAAAATAGATTCACAGAATCCAAATTTCAAATATTCCACAGAATACTGACGGCACTTCTTCTTGTTAGGCATACTTATTATATAAACTATCTATAATTGGTTATTGTATTATTATATGGGGATCTGCTAAGTAGCAACAACAAAATAGAAAACTACAAAATATGTGACGGGCGAACGTGAGAACTAAAGTAGGATATATGAATGCAAGAGTTATTGTGAATTAGTATTATTAGTATTATTTTGTTGCTAATTCATATACAATCCTTAGTATATTACATTATTAATATTTAAATCTAACCAAACAATCTATAAAACTTTTTGTATAATTAACTTATCATATTCAATTATTTAACTCAAATGAAATGATATGGCGAACAAATATGTGGCGGGCGGTGCATGCGTCTCAGAAATTAAATTTCAGTGAACGTGAGAACTAAAGTGGGAAATGTGAATGTGCGTGTTATTGTAAATTAATAGTATTATATAATATAGTAATAATTATATTATAATTTGACCTAGTTTTAAATTGTGCACACTGAACAGAGCTATTATTAATAATAATTTATTACATATCTATACATGTGTAATTCGGGGACAAAAAACAATATATATACACACAAATCTTCAAAAATTGCCCTCCAAACACCCCCCTCCTTGAAATCGCCCCCCAAACGCCCCCCTCCTTGAAATCGCCCCCTTACCGCCCCGGAGGCGATAGGGACCCCGTTGGGAAACACTGCTATACAGTTTACCTTAGACATTGAAATGGCATTACCTAAACGTGAAGTATTGCGCTATTATAGGAAATTATCAGCAATAGATTATGAATTATTTCAGTCTGACTTTTTAGCTACAATAAGTAGTGAACCATTAACAGCTGAATTTCTGAATAATTCTCTTATTAGTATACTTAATATCCATGCGCCTATAAGTAAGATAACAATTATTCCTCTGCCTAAATCACCTTGGTTTAATTCAACATTATCTTCAATTAAAAGATCATACCGTAATGCGTAAAAGAAATATAATGCAAACAAGTCTTTAAATAATTATACTTATTTTATAAATTTACGCAAATTTTATAAGCACTCAATATCTAAAGCTAAACAAATATACTATAGGAATAAAATTGTTAATTTATCTGGTAATTCTAGAGCTTTATATCGTCTAACTGATACTCCACTGGGTAGACAAAAGATTAACAATTATCCAGATATTCCTATAAATATATTATGTAATAAATTTGTAAAGCATTTTTCTGATAAGTTAATTAATACTTGTAATATAATACATAATAAACTATCCCAATACTCTAATTTTAAAATTTCTTTTTCTACTAACTCATATTATACTATTAACACCAGTCTATATTCATTTTGTCTACCTACAACTGTTGAGATATATAACCATATAATAAAAACGAAATCCAGTTCGAAAAATGATCCTCTACCTTTATCCTCTATGAAAAATATATTAAATACTATTTATCTATTTATTCATCAAATTATATGTGACTCAATTACATCCAATACGTTTCCCCAATGCTATAAAAAATCTATGATTATTCCTATACTTAAAAAGCCTACCCTTGACACTAGTGTACTATTAAATTACAGATCAATATCTCAACTGCCTATAATTAGTAAAGTTCTAGAAAGAATCATATGTAAACAGATAACTGAATATCTGGTTACAAATAACCTCTATGATCCAAACCAATCTGCTTTCAGGCCCTCCCATTCAACAGAAACTGCATTAAATATGGTAACTGATTATATTCTCAAATCGTTAGATGAGAATCACGTAGCTCAATTACTTTTACTAGATTTAACTTCCGCGTTCGATACTATCTTACATAAAAACCTATTTGTTCGATTGGCTGAAATTGGTATTTCGAATAATGCTCTGGCATTCATTAAAAGTTATTTGGAAGACAGATATTATTCAGTTGTCATTGATGAATGTGAATCTGAATTAGTGAGTATGACACATGGTGTTCCACAGGGTAGCGTACTTGGGCCTCTTCTTTTCCTAATTTATATTAGCCCTTTGAAATACATAATTAAATCGTTCCCTAACATTCAGTATTTTATATACGCAGACGATATTCAACTTTTGTGAAAAATTCCATATCACTACCAATCTTCCATTAATAATGAACTCTCTCTATGTGCAGATAGCATAAATGTTTGGTTATTAAGAAATAACCTTCTTCTTAATACAAATAAAACTGAATTAATTAATATTTCAATTTCTCCGAATAGATTCCCAATAGTCAATGTAGATAATATTCAAATAAATAGTAAATCCAAAGTTAAAAATTTGGGGGTTATATTCGATGAAAAACTATCTTTCATACCACAAATAAATTCTTTGAGTAAATCAGCTAATTTATCACTATTATTATCAGATTTAGGTTTGCACCAGGGTTTTTGTAGAAGCTAAAGCTTATCGAGACAATTACCCTTAATCTTAAAGCAAGTTCAAAAAAAAACTAAATAAATAAAATATTATAAAATATTAGATGACTTCCTGTTTACATAGATACAATACAATGAATAAAATAGAAAAATAATATAAATTGTTTGAACTTGCCATAAAATTATGTAATCATCATTTAATTATTTATAAATAAATAACTAAAATAAATAATAAGTACTATAAAATAATACACTAAACAAAAATATAGATGTATTAGTATAAAAGAAGAAAAAAATGAAGTAAAATGAAGTAAAACTGAATAAAACTGAATAAAACATAACAAAAAGAATATCTAGAAAGGTGGTAAGAAATGTATGTAACATTTTTTTTTTTTTTTTTTTTTTTTTTTTTTCAGTAAATAAGTTACTATATAAAATAAAATCAATTAGAAAATTAATCACACATAAAACTTGTGAAATATTAATTAATTCTCTTGTTTTTTCACGCCTAGATTATGTTAATTCACTATATAATAGATTACCCAAATGTAGGACTAATAAAATTGATAAAATTATTAGATCATCTATTCGTATAATTCATAATATTAAATTCAATAACCATATATCAATTAGCTCCCTCCAGCATAAATTACAAATACTTTCCTTAAAATACAGAGCCTTCCTTAAATCTGTTTCATTAGTTCACAATCTTATCTATTCAAATACATCTAATATATTATCTGAAAGGATATCCTATTATCGACCACTCTCATCCCTTAGATCTGCCAAGTCTGTAAAACTAAATTTACCTAAATATAACTATGAGACCATTATGGGTAGATCTTTCTGTGTGTCAGCACCTACCAACTGGAATAAACTTCCGACAAAATTACGTTGTGAGATTAATTACAATATTTTCCGACGTAAAGTAAAATTGTTTTTACTTCATTAATATTAATATTGTTTTATATTTATTTATCTAAATTATTTAAATCAACATGTTATATTTATTTATTTTTATCTGTTTCATTTTTATCACACACTGTTGAGTAATGTAATTCGTTTTATATTTTTACGGTGTTTAAATAAACAATCAAATCAAATCATCATCATCATCATCATCATCATCATCATCATCGATGAAATATAATAGTTTCAGACGTAAAGTAACATTTTTTTTACTTCATTAATATTGTTTTATATTTATTTATTTTCATTTCTTTCATTTCATCACTGTTGAGTTACGTAATTCCCTAACACACCCCTAACACCCCCCTAACACCCCCTCCACCCTACAGCTGTCACTTACCTGGAGGGAAGTAACGCTAATAGCGGATTCTTCATCGTAGAGGAAACTGTTAGTATGTTCAGTGATTATTGCATATCTCATTCTGTGGTGGTAATGGTAGTAGTAGTGGTAGTGGTAGTGGTAGTAGTAGTGTTACTAAAGGGTATAATATCCAGAAACTCTAGCTAGAAAATGATTTTCTAACAAGTTGTAGTGGAATAGCCCCTTTAAAGTTACTATATTTCCGGTAAGTTGCCGGAAATTAAGGAGGTTTCCAAAAAACTTTCTAGAAAATCATTTTCTATCAATATTTCCGGAAATACTGGTAGTGGGGTACCCCCTTAATAGTGATATATTGATAAGTCAGGCTGTGCTTTTTGTAACAAGACAGATTGACAGTTATCTACATAATGCATCAACTGACCATCCAGTGGATAGTATCTACCTTACTGTCTAGCTATTATTAAGCCAGTTATACTGAATTATGACTCATGCAATACCAGATAGTAACGTACTCGTTTGATGGTACGATTAGTCATGATTAAATATAACAATATATTAGCACCGTCATGTATTCACTATCAAATCTGGTTGATAATGTTTACAAAGAATTAATTTGAATATAACATTTATAAATATAAAAGCACATAGATACATAGTTCATCTATCCAGCTGTCTCGATAAAAAACCCCACCTTTAGTTATTAGTAATGCATACATTATCTCCCCCTCACCCGAGATACCCTACCCCCCTCTCCTCCCCTCCCTCACCCAAGATAGATCTACCCCTCCTCCCCCCCTCCCCACCCTCACCCAAGATACCCTACCCCAGGTATTCGTGAACAAACTCTACCGCATATCTGGCAAGATAGACCTGCGAGTGAACAGCTGTTCAATAGACATCGACTCTCTGCATCACGGCTTCGCTTACATCCTCGACTGTAACGATACTATCTACGTGTGGCACGGCAAGAAGACCTCACTCTCTCTTCAGTCTAAAGCTAGGTTAGGCTAACAACTGTACCCCCCCACTCTATAGGTACTAATGTCAGGGTTGATTCGGTTTTTAAAATTGGTTTTTTCAAATGGGTTTTTTCGTCGTTATTTATGGTTTTTTCAAGTTGAAAAAAAACATGGATTTTATGGTTTTTAACAAATTAATTTAACTTTTAAATTATAAGTTATAATTGTCTACATTATATATTATATCAGGGAGTGGGTAGGACACTCATATAATTACACTTACATGCCTACGATACAATGATTATGTGATTAGAAATTTAATTACGCCACAATTAGGCAGAATATTCCAATTATGAATTGTTTATATATTGAAATGTAAAAATATATCATTTTTATGGTAATACATTATTATTAATAATAGTTATTTATATTTAATAGTCAAATATTACCAAACTTAATGATTTTACTAAATAATATAAAGTAAAGTACTATTTTAGTATATTGTAACTTATCCTAACATAATATTATCCATTTATCATAATCTTTTATGATTTAAAATTATATTTTCAAAAAAAATTATTTTTATTAATAACAATATATTATTATAATATTATATATATGTTATAAATATGAATCAAAAATATAATATCAAATGTAATAATATTATATAATTACATTTGATATTATATTTTATATTTAAATAGCTATAAAAATGATATTTATTCATTTATAATTATTTCACAATAATGGTTTTTAAAGGAGGAACTTATTAAAATTATTATAAATTTGAATAATAATTAATGTTAATTTCACATTGCGATATATAAATATATGTGTATGGAATAATATTTTTAAATGAAAAGTATTCATCATAGGCATTTTATATTTTGGATTACAAAATTTATTTATACGATTTATATTATTTCTATAAATAAAAATATATAAATATTTACTCTTAATTGTTCTATATAAATTTAATTTATTAAATATATAAATTTTAAATTATTTAAAAATATATAATTGTGTTAATAAACACAAATTAACTGTATGTTAATAATGTTTATTTAACTAATGTTTATTAACACAAATAAAATATAATAAATAATAATTTTCTTAATATCTCAATTTTATTATAAATTATCTTTAATGTAAGTTATGATATTTTTATTATGATTTAAATAATAATATTTTCACCTACTGTAAAATGTATAGTCTGTATATATATATAATAATATTATTGATTCAAGACCACTTTAATTATATATAGATAATAATCTATTTTATTATATCAATAATATAATATTATTACTTGATAGGCTTAATACTATTTAATATTTTTTTTTAATATATATATTATATAATAAACTCGTAACAATCAAAAATAATATATTCTACAATTCCAACTCTTCCATTATGTGAAAATTATAATGAAAATAATACAATTTAGTTAATTTTTTATTATGAATAAATTACAATTTGTACTTGCCTGTATTGAAAATACCGATAAAACCAATAAACCATAAAAACCGATAAAAACCGGGTTTTTTGGTTTTATGTAAAAACCGAAAAAACCATCAATCCTGAATACAATAGATGTAAGGCTAGGTTAAGATAGATGTAAGGCTAGGTTAGGATAGATAAACCCTACTACTCTAGTCGTAATGCTCTGTACCCTTTCCTCGATCTCTCTTCAGTTTAAAGCTAGGTTAGGATAAGTAAATACCACTCAAGTTTCTATTCGAATTGTATATGTGTATATATGTGTATATCTTTATTCACTATTTGTGTATCTATATGTGATGAATATTAATCGAACATTACAGAGTGATTATTATTAACGATGTGTCAACATAAATACTTTAAACAACAACAACTCTACTGTAGATGTATAGCTCCCTCTACCTCTTATTTACCCCATCCGCCCCCTTATACATCCGCCCTATATCCTCTCACAGGTAGCTGTAACACAATGACATGTACACCTCCTATGCTTACCCTACCCTATTATTATATCTCCCCACGTTATATATCCCTATCACCACCCATTATACTCTCATGCCCACCTCCCCTTTTATAGCACTACCTCCCCTTTTAATCTTATCCTTACTTCCATTATTATATATCATATTATTAATACCCCCACCCCCACCCCCAGGTTAATAGCCCCACCCTACCCCCTCCATCACTAATACCCCCACCCCCACCCCAGGTTAATAGCCCCACCCTACCCCCTCCATCACTAATACCCCCACCCCACCCCCAGGTTAATAGCCCCACCACCCCCCCCCCATTATTAATACCCCCACCGCCAGGTTAATAGCCGAGAAGATCAACATCAACGAGCGTAAGAACACCAGTACCATCCTGACGGTTCGCTACGGACAGGAACCCGAACAGTTCTGGCACCACTTCGATATAGAACCTCCCACTGGCGACTACATCACAGAGGTTACATACCCCTTAAAGCGGGGTAGTTGTGGGCTTTTAAGTGTTTGCACATACAACATCAGAATCGTTAATAATCAATTATAATATAATCCTATTTGTTTAGCATTCATTAGTAGGAGATGTATTTTATTAGATTTTTGTTATATACAATTGAAAACAAAATATTATTTTTGAAATTTGCCACTCCCACTTTCAAACCCTTAAAAAGTTACCGTTTAGAGGTCATATTAGAGGTCGTATTAGAGGTCGTACCCCCCCTAATCACTATCGCGACACCTGCTAGGACTTCATCCTACCTAAAGAACCGAAGGCGATCCTGTACATCGCGGGGCTCGGGGTAGGGGCTGGCAGCGGGTACCTAGAGCTACCCCAGGTTGTGTTTGAGGGAGACCTGAAGCAAAACCTACTGAACACTAAGAAAGTGTACATCCTCGACTGCTACACAGATGTGTTCATATGGTTAGCACCGGTAGTCTAGTGGCTTGTTAGCACTCCATCTTCACCTGTAGTAGTAGTAGTAGTAAATACTCTTTATTTAACGACATTTTATAAAAATAGAATATTTCATAGTTAGTAAGAAAACCTAGCAAATTTAAATAAGAAATATTAGTTTCATTATCGATTACATCACCATTCAGTGTCTATGACGCAATACTTGTAATGATTGGCTAGCACATATCACATGATTAACTAGCATTACATTTAATATAACACTAATACTAGTAGTATTCTACTACCCTAGATATCTACTTGCATACACATACACAACTGTACAAACCATTATACCCATCCTAATACCCCGCATACCTCTACATACACCTGCACTTCTGCACCTCTGTACACAGTATATATTACACCCACACCTGCATACACACCTATACGCCTATACACCCTCCCATACACCCCTCACCCCACCCCTCACCCACTCACCCCCTCACCCCCACCCCCACCCCTCCCTCACACCCACCCCTCTCACCCCCACCCCCACCCTCACAGGGTAGGCGAGAACTCCACAAGACTAGTGAGAGCCGCAGCACAGAAACTTGCTTACGAGATCTGTTCTATGTTGTCTAGACCTCACTATGCAACAGTTACCCGATGTTTAGAAGGGTTAGCCCTACTTATAGCTCCCATTACCCCATGTTTAGAAGGGTTAGCCCTACTTATAGCCCCCATTACCCCATGTTTAGAAGGGTTAGCCCTACTTATAGCTCCCCCCCACTATGCCACAGTCACCCGTTGTTTAGAAGGGTTAGCCCTACTTATAGCCCCCATTGCCCCCTCCACTATGCCATAGTTACCCGATGTTTAGAAGGGTCAGCCCCACTTATAGCCCCCCCCCCACTATGCCACAGTTACCCGTTGTTTAGAAGGGTTAGCCCTATTTATAGCTCCCATTACCCCATGTTTAGAAGGGTTAGCCCTACTTATAGCCCCCATTGCCCCCCCCCACTATGCCCCCATTACCCCATGTTTAGAAGGGTTAGCCCTACTTATAGCCCCCATTACCCCATGTTTAGAAGGGTTAGCCCTACTTATAGCCCCAGTCCACCCCCGTTATTAACCTATTATATATGTAATGTATCGATGTATAATTAAAGTAATATGATATATAAATATGATACTAATCTTATAACATAATTAAATATAATATATCAATATTAATATAATATAATATAACTATATAGTATATGAATCATATATTTAAATACTATATTATAAATAATGTTAATAGTATATTAATATCATGCTTTAACTATAACATTAACACCACTACCACGACTAACCTACACTAGAGCTAACCTACAACCTAACCCCACCCGCACACAGAAAGGAGTCGCACATATTCAAGCTTCAGTTCTGTCGCTGGAATGATGTAATAGGGGTGGACTATACCCGTACCTCTGAGTCGGTGTCTAGAAGGGGCGTCGACCTCAAGGTTAGGGCTCTCCTCCCTCCCTTCCTCCTCCTCCTCCCACTACCGATAGGGTTTCTTTTCAGTATTATGTTATAAATCTAAGGGAAATTCTTAAAAATATATATTTCATTATAATTATATATCAATTATAAATTCAATTTATTAATCAATATATACTAAATTTAAAAAAACTATATTTTTCTAAATATATTATAATATCAGGGATATTATTAAAATCAAACGTAAAGGATATGGTTTAATAACTATCCTACAATTAAAAGTAAGAAAATAATTTGTTTTTGAATGAAATAAATATAATGTAATGTATAACATATACTTATTAATGTGTTTGTTATTAGGTTTGAAGTTTATGATGTTAGGTGATAACTTTAATGTTACATTTTAACTCAATACGAATACATGTGTATTGATTTCGAAACCTCTACCCTAACCCCTCTACCCTAACCCCTCTACCCTAACACCTCTACCCTAACACCTCTACCCTAACACCTCTACCCTAACCCCTCTACCCTAACACCTCTACCCTAACACCTCTACCCTAACCCCTCTACCCTAACACCTCTACCCTAACCCATAACTCTACTGTTAGGAGATATCGAATTAAAAAAGCTCATCGCTTTCACTGATTCTCCTTAGACATTGTCTATAAACTGAATGCATTCATTCATTCATATATGTGGATGTGTGTTTGCTAATAAGGCTTTTGATATAGTGAATATTTGTATATCATTTAATGAGCTCATATATTAAAAATATCAGAATAAATTATTAGAATAATAATATTTTCTATTCCAAATAATGAATTATTAAATATATATATATAGGGGAATAGTATTCTAGTATATTTTTTAACTTAAAATCCTCATTTCTACTAATTCTAAACAATACTAGACATCCCAATAATGCCGTTACAGTCATTATTACACTACAACATTGACTGTGTTTCTAGCATCTCTATCAGTATTCAGTGCATGCGTGTTAACTATGCCTGTGATTACCTGTAATGTCTAGTGTTCAGACTCTCTATCTCTCATTGATAGGATGAGGATAAGATGACTTAGGCGTGGTTGACGTGTGGTGTTTGAATAGTTATTAACAAATCAGAAGAGAGCCTACGTATTTCACAAATAAGTTGTTTTTGAAATATATTTTAAATTATTTCACATAGAAATTATTTAATTGTATATTTAATGATTATTACTAATTAGTTAACGATTATTATAAATTAGTTAATGACAAAGATTTACTAGATTCATACGTTTATATTTATGGTTAGTTTTTCATTAACAATAATTAATGTTATGCTTAATTGATGATTTTATCAGCAAGCGATAATTATTTGGTTAATGTAGGGTTATTATTTTATTCTTAATATTTGTGAAGT
>OZ025242.1:93723551-93741051 GCA_964019155.1 Osedax fenrisi | reverse complement strand
ATAATTGTGAGTCACATTAATTGTGACTAATATTTCTTTCAAAGTTATTTATAAAGTTGCATAATTGCTATTAATGCAGATCTTGACACTCACACACACACTCCCACCCACTCACACACACTCCCACACACTCCAACACCCACACGCACACACTCCCCCACACAGTTACATACTGCAAGTTCCGTTTGACTCCACCGACTCCAACGGCATAGTATACACGTGGATAGGCTCCAAGTCTAACTGCGAGGATGCCTTACTAGCTGAACAGATCGCTGATCATATCTACAGCGTTAGTCTCACGGCCTAGTTAAGCCACTTGGTTGTAGTGGGGTAGTTGTAGTAGGGTGCCTTACTAGCTGAACAGATCTACAGCGTTAGTACCACGGCCTAGTTAAGCCACTTGGTTGTAGTGGGGTAGTTGTAGTAGGGTGCCTTACTAGCTGAACAGATCTACAGCGTTAGTCTCACGGCCTAGTTAAGCCACTTGGTTGTAGTGGGGTAGTTGTAGTAGGGTGCCTTACTAGCTGAACAGATCTACAGCGTTAGTCTCACGGCCTTGTTAAGCCACTTGGTTGTAGTGGGGTAGTTGTAGTAGGGTGCCTTACTAGCTGAACAGATCTACAGCGTTAGTACCACGGCCTAGTTAAGCCACTTGGTTGTAGTGGGGTAGTTGTAGTAGGGTGCCTTACTAGCTGAACAGATCTACAGCGTTAGTCTCACGGCCTAGTTAAGCCACTTGGTTGTAGTGGGGTAGTTGTAGTAGGGTGCCTTACTAGCTGAACAGATCTACAGCGTTAGTCTCACGGCCTTGTTAAGCCACTTGGTTGTAGTGGGGTAGTTGTAGTAGGGTGCCTTACTAGCTGAACAGATCTACAGCGTTAGTCTCACGGCCTAGTTAAGCCACTTGGTTGTAGTGGGGTAGTTGTAGTAGGGTGCCTTACTAGCTGAACAGATCTACAGCGTTAGTCTCACGGCCTAGTTAAGCCACTTGGTTGTAGTGGGGTAGTTGTAGTAGGGTGCCTTACTAGCTGAACAGATCTACAGCGTTAGTACCACGGCCTAGTTAAGCCACTTGGTTGTAGTGGGGTAGTTGTAGTAGGGTGCCTTACTAGCTGAACAGATCTACAGCGTTAGTACCACGGCCTAGTTAAGCCACTTGGTTGTAGTGGGGTAGTTGTAGTAGGGTGCCTTACTAGCTGAACAGATCTACAGTGTTAGTACCACGGCCTAGTTAAGCCACTTGGTTGTAGTGGGGTAGTTGTAGTAGGGTGCCTTACTAGCTGAACAGATCTACAGCGTTAGTACCACGGCCTAGTTAAGCCACTTGGTTGTAGTGGGGTAGTTGTAGTAGGGTGCCTTACTAGCTGAACAGATCTACAGCGTTAGTCTCACGGCCTAGTTAAGCCACTTGGTTGTAGTGGGGTAGTTGTAGTAGGGTGCCTTACTAGCTGAACAGATCTACAGCGTTAGTACCACGGCCTAGTTAAGCCACTTGGTTGTAGTGGGGTAGTTGTAGTAGGGTGCCTTACTAGCTGAACAGATCTACAGCGTTAGTACCACGGCCTAGTTAAGCCACTTGGTTGTAGTGGGGTAGTTGTAGTAGGGTGCCTTACTAGCTGAACAGATCTACAGCGTTAGTCTCACGGCCTAGTTAAGCCACTTGGTTGTAGTGGGGTAGTTGTAGTAGGGTGCCTTACTAGCTGAACAGATCTACAGCGTTAGTCTCACGGCCTAGTTAAGCCACTTGGTTGTAGTGGGGTAGTTGTAGTAGGGTGCCTTACTAGCTGAACAGATCTACAGCGTTAGTCTCACGGCCTAGTTAAGCCACTTGGTTGTAGTGGGGTAGTTGTAGTAGGGTGCCTTACTAGCTGAACAGATCTACAGTGTTAGTACCACGGCCTAGTTAAGCCACTTGGTTGTAGTGGGGTAGTTGTAGTAGGGTGCCTTACTAGCTGAACAGATCTACAGCGTTAGTACCACGGCCTAGTTAAGCCACTTGGTTGTAGTGGGGTAGTTGTAGTAGGGTGCCTTACTAGCTGAACAGATCTACAGCGTTAGTCTCACGGCCTAGTTAAGCCACTTGGTTGTAGTGGGGTAGTTGTAGTAGGGTGCCTTACTAGCTGAACAGATCTACAGCGTTAGTACCACGGCCTAGTTAAGCCACTTGGTTGTAGTGGGGTAGTTGTAGTAGGGTGCCTTACTAGCTGAACAGATCTACAGCGTTAGTACCACGGCCTAGTTAAGCCACTTGGTTGTAGTGGGGTAGTTGTAGTAGGGTGCCTTACTAGCTGATCATATCTACAGCGTTAGTCTCACGGCCTAGTTAAGCCACTTGGTTGTAGTGGGGTAGTTGTAGTAGGGTGCCTTACTAGCTGAACAGATCTACAGCGTTAGTACCACGGCCTAGTTAAGCCACTTGGTTGTAGTGGGGTAGTTGTAGTAGGGTGCCTTACTAGCTGAACAGATCTACAGCGTTAGTACCACGGCCTAGTTAAGCCACTTGGTTGTAGTGGGGTAGTTGTAGTAGGGTGCCTTACTAGCTGAACAGATCTACAGCGTTAGTCTCACGGCCTAGTTAAGCCACTTGGTTGTAGTGGGGTAGTTGTAGTAGGGTGCCTTACTAGCTGAACAGATCTACAGCGTTAGTCTCACGGCCTAGTTAAGCCACTTGGTTGTAGTGGGGTAGTTGTAGTAGGGTGCCTTACTAGCTGAACAGATCTACAGCGTTAGTACCACGGCCTAGTTAAGTGGGGTAGGGTATGCTAAGTATATCGTAGTTGTGTAGTAAGTTAATCCATTTAGTATAATTATATATGTGTATTATAGTTGAAGTTATAATTTTAAATATATAACTAATATTCACTTAGATTAGATTATACAAATATACTTATACTTATAGTTAAGTTTATGTACACTAATATAAGTGTATGTATCATCAGCAAACATTTAAATTAATAACATTAGAAAATATTTATACTTTCGATCATATATTTCGACTATGTATTTGCTTAAAATATTTTTGAAATTTGTTTAAATACATCATCAATCAACCAATCAGCAATTAGTAAGTAGCATATGCTATTAAGTTAATGTTTCGCCCGATATAAAAGCCTGGTATAACCTCTATATTACGAGTAAACTGAACCCCCCCGTGGGGTACATAATACCGATACTTACACACACTACTAGGAATCTCACACTATTCAAATCCTGAACGAGGGGGAGGAGCCTGAACATTTCTTCTGGGTAGCTCTCGGAGGAAAGAAGCCTTACTCTCTGGTACATTATCTTATTATCTGTGCAATATAACCTTATGAACTGTACCATAGCCTACTTATTCATTATTACAACACTAATATACACCTTATTTGTCTAGTTAGTCTTATCATACGCTCTTTACAAGTAACAAATACGCTGACTATTTGTATTTACCTTTTTTATATTATAAACAACCATCAACTTCTAATAAATAATTTGTCATTATCATTAGTATTATATATAATTATATATATCATAACATTTTATTAGAATTACAGAATTTATTTATCATATTCCTAATTCATAGATTATGACTCTAATAGATAAAAAATATATATATATATATATATATATATATATATATATATATATATATATATATATACTTATATATATAAACACAGTATTTCATTCAAATCTATTAAGTAGCACATCACTTGCCTATGCCTATGCGTTAACACTTCTAGCTACTAACTAATAGCAGTGCATACTATACTCTCCACAACACAGGAAGCTGACTTCATGCTAAACACCAGACTGTTCAGATGCTCTAACGACAAGGGATACTTCACTGTGTCGGAGAAATGCTCGGACTTCTGTCAGGTTTGTCACATTGATACACTATTACTTATGTATGTGTGTTTATGTACATGCGTTATACAGTGTGTACAAGCGTTATACAGTGTGTACAAGCGTTATACAGTGTGTACATGCGTTATACAGTGTGTACAAGCGTTAATATCTTACATTTCTCGGGTGCTTTCAATAATTATCTTATCGCAATCAGATTCTTATGTAATCATGATATTATGTAATCATGATATTATGTAATAGTTGTTTCTTCATTGCACAAATCTTAATAATCTTACAATTCTTTACATCAAATATTAATATGTACTTTTAAATTTATTTTTCTGTGCAGAATTATGTACCTATAGTAATATGACAATTATTTATAACATTTTTATTATTAAATTATAATAATTACGAAATTTGATTGCTTATTTAAATTATTTTGATACGTTATTGCATTGAATTAATAATTGTATATATTTATATAGATTGTTTATATATAAATAATGTCTGATTATTGTCATATCACAACGTGTTATAGTACAATAGAGACATGATAACAATAAAAGTTCATTATTCAACAATATCGTATAATTCCGCACATATTTGTTATACAATTTTTACGAACATCACATACGGAATGGATATTACGCATACATATTATGATAGCATTAACCTTTTTATTAATTCTGAACTATGAAAATTATTGAACTGACAAAGTCATTTAGTTCTAAAAAAACAAATTAAAATGCTTTCTTATCTTCATGTTTTTTATCTTCATTTTACTTATATTGATTGCTGCATACACACACCCACGCACCCACACCCCCACACCCCCACACCCACCCACACCCTACACACTCACACACACACTCACCACCCACACTCACACACACACCCACACCCAGACATACATACTCTCACACCCACACACACCCACACACACACTCACACCCACACACACCCACACACTCACACCCACCCACACTCACACACACACCCACACACACACACACCCACACACACACTCTCTCACACACCCACACCCACACCCACCCACACCCACCCACACACACACACACACCCACCCACACACACTCACACACACCCACACGTCCTCTAGGATGACCTTGCCGACGACGATGTCATGATATTAGACAACGGTGTCGAGGTATACTTCTGGATAGGCACGAACACGTCTGACATTGAGATTAAGCTCGCATTCAAGAGCGCTCAGGTTACTTTACAACCTGACCCATTGTGTACTGCGTATAGCGTTTAGCGAGGTGAAAGTTCATCTCGTTACGATACTGCAACTTTATGAATATTATATATACTGACACAGTTTAAGTTTATGGGAGGGGCTTAATTGTCTAATCTATAAATTGAATATTTTTATATTTATATTATTTTAAATTTTAAAGAAATTTGAAATTTCTAAAGAAATAACTTTTATATTTTAAATTGTGCGATAACATGCAATAACATGCGATATACTATTGATTATATAAGAGAACAACTGTTTAGAATGTAAATCTATTATCTACATGTTATCTACATGTTATGAAGATGGGAACACATAGTTTTACATTAGTTAGGTTTCATTCATTGCTAGATGCATAGTAGTCTATAGAGGGGTGTATATGTTAGCTTAGCTGCATGTGAAATATAGGCTATTTGTAGTACATTTGTATTCAATAATCGAGTAAAACAGAATTAATAAAGTTTAATCTGTATCAACTTTTCACCGTTGTTAGATAAATACTTAGCATAATACATCAATGTAATGTGTTATATATTTGTTTGAATTCGAAATTACTTTTATTGTAATTGTTAAATTATACGATATCAAATTTTATTATTATATAATATAAAATAATATAAAATAACAATGTCAGCATATAACAATGATTGTTATACAATGTAAATTGTTACAGTATATCTCTAATAATCAAATAGTTACGATATTACCAAGTTATACAATACGTTTTGTATACCAAAACAATAGTTATATATATATATATATATATATATAACTTTTTTTATAAAAATATTATCATTATGTTAAATAATATGTCTCCTAGTAAAAACATTGTTTTTACATATTTACATACTAAATGAAGATTCAATTTTGATATGAAACGATGGATTCTATAAATATATAAGTAATTTAGTAAATAAAATGAATTTAAAGTGAACAAAATTAAACGTCTGTATGTATTAACCCACTCGATGTCTAATACGTTCGCAGTACTTAACACAAATACATAGTACTGTAAAGTAATGCATAGTCTAATATAGTACACTTCAGTATAAGTACAATAAGCTCATTCATACAAAGTATAGGCTACTATTATAGGGGACACTGTTTATACTACCGTCTTAGTCATACTACAGTAGTAGGTACACACTACTACATCTACTACAGTAGCGACACACTACTACAACACACTACATCACACTATACTACAGCACACTAACACTCTCTCCTCTCCCGCTCCTCCTCTTCTGACAGGTTTACATACAGCATCTGAAGTCTAAAGGGGAGACCCGCCGTCTGCTGTTCACTCGCAAGTACAAGGAACAGCCTAACTTCAAGAAGTGCTTCCACGCTTGGACCAAGTATCAGAACATCAGGATCGAATAGACACCACAACAACAACGACAACGACAACAACAACACCATAGACAACAGCTGTAGTGGTGGTGGTGATCGAGGAGAAAGATTTGCCGCATATTTATTAATTATTATTCTCTCTCCCTGCCTATCGTTCCTCTCTACTACTATTTCTATGATACTAGTAGTGTTCTACTACTACTACTACTACTACTACTACTATGATATTATCATACCCCCTGCCCCACCCCATTATTATTATTACTATACCCGCGTGTGACGCCATTCTATTAGGGTAGCTTACCCCCTCGAGTATTTTACCCCCTCGAGTATTTTACCCCTTCGAGTATGTTACACCCCTCGTGTATATTATGTACCACAGTAGACTATTTCTATTATTGTGAATAATGTATAAATTCTATATTCGGAACACATGACTTATTGCATTGGTTCGTGAGGGCTAACTTGTTCTCTCTTTGCTTTCGATGTATGACTGGCGTTATTCAATAACATTAATATTATGTGACATGTGACACGTGGCATGATAGATGCTTTCATTATGGGATGGTGTTTACAAATATTATATACTTTCGATATAATGGAAGTTGTAATTGAATATAACTGAATCTTTGATACTATATTCAATATTTTTCGATACTTTATACATTGTTATATATTGCTTGCATTCTTATCGTATATTTCATCAGCTTCGAGTACATATGCCTTTAGTGATCTTAGTTTAAGGTTTTCATTTGTAATGAGCTATTTACTTAATTTACTTGCAGCGTGAGGTTTGTAAGCGAATATTATATCATCATCAGATAAAGTTTACTAGGTTTTTAACAATTATTATAACGATATCAAGATTTAGCTGTTTAAAAATACAGCTCGATGCTTGTGTTTATATACTGAAATAAATCTCATCTTTTCAACAATTAAATTCATTTATAAATATGTGAATTTATTTGTATGTTTTGAAATTAAATAAATATATATTTATTAAATAAATAAATGTTTAACATAATTATTTATTATTAACTGCCTGTGTGGCTCAGTTGCTAAGGCGTCAGACACACAAGCAGTAGGACACGGGTTCGACCCTCGTCCGGACCATTAATTAATTTTATAAAATGGGTCTTAAAATATTATTTAGAAGTGATCTTATATAATTGTGTATAAATAAATGATCGGCTCTTGTTAAAACCATGGATGCCTTAACATGAGAGCGGCTTCGAAGGGACATTAGAGCCATATATGGTTATAAGTGGAAACTTCATCTAAGTTCCTGGATGGGATGAAAGGACTCCACCAAATAAAAATAACAATAACAATAACAATTTAATTAACCTATAATGTATATATATATATCTCCTATATGTTTTATTAGTTACTAAATATAGTAATAAATATATATTTATATACAAATAATTCAATAAACCACTAATTAGTAATATAGTATATATTACACATATATTCTTTGTTTTATAAGAAGTTTCATCGAATGTATTTAGAACAGGTTCTAAATATGCTTTCACTTATCAGAAGTTCCGACACCTTTGATCGATTTTCAATCTTTGATCAAATGAAAAGTTATCCTAAAATATCATCAGCATATCGTAATATATTTTGTAGTATGAAGTCTACTTTATTAGTACAATTATAATTGTTAATATAGGTTTACCTTTATATACATATATATATATATATATCTATATATATATTTCTCCAAACATATAACAATGCGGAATCTATGAACTTAAGATATAAATGCAATATCGGAAGACACCAGTTATACTTATATTTTAATCCTCTTTAATATGCACTTACAATTTTACATTGTACCGTGTTCTCATATATAAAAGTGGATTTACAAATTAAGATTAAAGATTAAAAATTTAAATTTATTAATTCACCTCGAATATTCAATAGGTGGCGCTTTTTAATAACATTAGATTCATGTTTACCAGTAATCTCGTACGAGGTAACTTCGTACGACTTATTTAGTAATCTCGTACGTCATATAACTTATTAAATTTATTTCATAATTATACAGTTCTTATACGAATATATATAACTTATTTTATCGAGATGAGGTGCTCCTATAGGGCTAACTACGATAGGGCTAATTCAGATAGGGCTAACTCCAATAAGGCTAACTCAGATAGAGATAATTCAGATTGAGCTAACTCCGATAGGGTTAACTCCCATTTATTATGTATATTATATTAATTACTCAATATTTATTTTTTATAATATAGGGGAAAGTATCTGATTACCGACCCCTAAATGATTAGTTGTAATAACTTATTCAATATTAAACATTTTTATTTAAAATTTTGTAATTTGAGTAATATAATGGCAATGAATAATGTGGCTGTTTTAAATTTTAGATATAATTATATTTACAAGAATAAACAGGGGGGTCGGTAATCGGATACATGTGCCTAATACCGACCCCCTTCCCCTATTACCGACCCCCTAAAATAATCGTGGTATAAATAATTATAGTATTATAATATCCAATAAAAATAGAAATATACATAAATATAATTAATTATAATATGACGTAATTTATTTTGTATTGAATTTATGTTTTAATATTAAATTTAAATTTAACGTTTATAGTAATTATATTAAAATAGTGTATATTATTATTTAATATTTATTTATTAATCAATATGTATATAAATAAATGGAATCATTAATCCTAAGTTGTATTACTATCACGAGTGAACTAAATATTTTATTTTTTATTTTTAAAATATTGTATTGACTACAAAATCACGTGGTGGTTATGGGCGTCATGAGAAGGAAACAAAAATAAAATAAATAAAGTACAATAAAAATAATGGAAAAGGGAGGGTAGGTTACAATGTTAATAGGTGCGTGGAGAGTTTACATTTAAATAGTGACAAGGATTTCAAACACCTAATGTCATATGGTAGAGAATTCCAGTATTTTGGAGCTACCACAGAGAAAGCAGATTCAGAGTGAGCAGAGATAGTCGAGCGTTGCACAATTTTCATCGTGTGACATTTCCTGTTAGCTCGACTAAGGGTATGCATACTGATCAAGTCAGCTAGGTACTCGGGAGATCTAAGATGTATCACCTTATGGGTGATGCATAGTAGTATGTACCTGCAGAGATATCTAAACTTAAGCCAGCCGAGTGATCGCATTAGAGTCGATATTGATACTATTGAAGAGAACTTCAGTTTATATAGGGTGCGTATAGCACGTCGTTGTATCTTCTCAAGTTTAAGCATAAGCTTTAGGGGTAGATTGCATAGAAGTGAGCAGCAGTATATGAGTCTACTGAAGACTAGCGAGTGTATTAGACTTTTAGTCATTGAAAAAGTCAATTTATTACGTGATTTTTTAATATTGTAAAGAAAATAGTTGGCATTGCGAATCATTATAGATATGTGGTCAGAGTAATCTAGGTGGGAGTTGATGGTGAAACCAAGAGTTGTTATGGATTTTGATGTAGGGAGGGCTAGTAGAAAGGGGTGGGTGATGATTAGGGGGTAGGTAGGTCTGGAGATAATTATGGTGTCAGTTTTGGTCATGTTAAGTGATAGGGAATTATGGGAGAACCAGTCAGTAAGTTCTGTGAGGCAGTTAAAAATAGACAGTTGAATTGAGTTGGAGTCACAGGAAATGGGAAAAGAAGTATAAATTTGTAGATCATCTGCAAAGAGATGGTAGTGGATGTAAGGATATTTACGAAATATGGATTGTATGGGTAAAATATAAATAATAAAAAGTAAAGGACCAAGCACGGAGCCTTGTGGAACACCATGAGTGCTGATAAACGGGGTAGAGAAGGATGAGTTAATTTTAACTGAAGAGGACCTTAAGGAAAATAATGACATAAACCAGCTGTGTACTTGACCATGAATACCGATTTCATTGAGTCGTAAAGAAAGAATGTCATGGTTTAGAGTGTCAAAGGCACTGGTCAGGTCAAGTAACACAAGGTAGCACGGGGCTTTGTTGTCAAGGGATATTAGTAGATCATTAATGATAAGATTCAGTGCTGATTCAGTGCTCCGATGGGGTAAGTAAGCACTTTGAAACTTATCAATAATTGAATTGGTAGTGATATAGTGAATAAGTTGAGCAGATACAATTCGCTCTAAGGTCTTAGAGATTGATGAAAGCTGGGAGATGGGTCGATAGCTCGACAGGTTCGAGTGGCTAAGGGTAGTTTTTTTTATAATTGGGGTGATATATGAGTGTTTCATAGACTTTGGTACGATCGATGTAATAAGGGACGCATGAATGATCATTGTTATGGGTTCAATTAGCAATGGCGAAAGGGTACGAAGTAAAGTAAGGGGAATAGGGTCGAGTGGGGAATTGGATTTTAGGGATGCCATTAGAGAGAGCACATATGGACGAGTAGGGAGAGTGAAGGAGGACCAGTGATTATGGGAAGCTAGTGAATATGAGTTGAGAGTGAGGATATCAACATCCACATTGGGGAGAGCAGCTATGATGTTCGATACTTTATTCTGGAAGAAATTAGCAAAGGAGGAGCAGAGGACTGTATCCGGTTGGTCAGGAAGGTGCCTGGGTTTTGATTTACCTACTAAGGTGAATGATAGGTTGTAGGCTTGCTTAGATGAGGTGCCATATTTACAAAGCAAGTTAGTAAAGTATGATGATTTAGTGGATAGGAGTTTTTTCCTGTATAATGAGCGACATACTTTAAAGGAACACAGGTCTGAGTTCATTTTAGTAGAAGCATAAATGGACTGTAGACGAAGAAGTGACTTTCTCATATTGGTGAGTTCAGTGTTAAACCAGGGGGATTTGGGATGATTACGGTGGGTAAGAGTAGTTGAGGGAGCATAAAAGTCAAGAGAATTAGATAGCGCCGTGTTGAAGGCGTCAAAGAGAGTGTCAGGATCAGAGAGCGGAGATGTAATATTATTCATATGATCAAACACGGAGTTAACAAACAAGGGTTGATTTATAGAGGAGATGTTTCGAAAGTATCTTAGAGGTCGAGTATTGTGCACTACTGATAATGTAAATCAAATAGGATAGCGAAGTGATCAGAGATTAGAGTGCTTTGGGTGGGAGAGGAAATTAAATTGGAGTCAGATGGAGATAAAACAAGATCAATGATGTTACCATTAGATATAGTTGGGAAATGAATGTGTTGTGTTAAGGAGTGCTCAAAAATAAGTTTCTTAAGAGAAAGGGAAGCATGATTATCAGTATTCACTTGAATATTAAAGTCACCAAGAATAATTGTGTTGTAAGAAGACATGGATTCTAAAATGGTAGAGAGATCATTAAGGAAAGACCGAATGCTGGATGATGGTGGGCGATAGATGATTATAAACACAATGGTAAATAGGGAGGGGAACTGAATGTCACATATCAGCATTTCACAAGAGGAGAAATTAGGGGTGGAAGAGGAAATAAGTTTGAGCTCAGTGGAGAACAACAGGGCAAGACCACCACCACGGTTAGGTGTGGGTCTGTTAGCGAGTAGTAATGTGAAGCCATTGGGAGTTAATTGAGATGCTAAAGCAGAGTCATCATTTGTAAGCCAAGTCTCGGTGATAGCTGATATGGAGCAATTAGTGTCAATGATTAATTGAGTGATTAAATCTACTTTATTCCTGACTGATCTCGCATTGAGGAGTAGAAAGGAGTAGTTATTGGGAGATTATGTATTTAGTCAATTCGAAGGTTTAACATTAGTGCGGGAGGATTTACAGAAAGAGTCATAGGATTTAGACCAAGACTCAATCTCAACATCAGTAGGTAGGTAGGGATTCGATTTCCAGTCAATTCTACCAGAGGTGAGGGGGGATCGAAGTTGATAAGTAAGGGTTCGTCTATTAAATACACACTTTAGGTCATGACAGTGGGCTTTCGATGCATGGAAGAGAATTCGACCAGCCTTGATGGTTGGAGGGTCAATATATTGACGTATGAATAGATATTTATAGGTAGATGACTGAAGTAGTGACCTAGAGTTAATAAGGGTATCGGTCGCACATGACGAAGATAATACTAGGTTGGCATAGTGAGAGATGAAGGAGTAGTCAGTGATGGTGATGGGGTCTAGTTGAAGGTGGGCAAATAGTGATTTTATGTAGGTAAGGTTTCTGTCAGCAGGTAGGATATGCTCAATGATTATTGATGGTTTGGAAGCGCAGGAGTGAATAGTGGGTGGATTAAGTAGGGTGGAGGTAGAAGGGGATGGAGGTAAATTTGATTTGACAATGGCAGAGAAAGATTTGGTTGTTGATTTATTTAGGGCATCAGGAAGATATGAGATAGCGGAAGAGAGTGACTCTAGGATAGTGGAGTCATTAGAATAGGGAGAGAAGGAGGATAATTGGGCAGTAAGAGACTCAATGCCAACTTGTAATTTGTTAATTTTATCATTAATAAAGGTATTACCAGTGGATAGGTTAGTATTAGTGCATACATCACATTTGAACACAATATTAGGAAGGGAGAAACTAGCCCTGAAGTATTTTGGCATATTCTGGAATCGACACTCAGCTGGCGGGATAGGTATAGGCATTTGTAGTGAATAGTGTTGTCACAGCCATCACACGAAATGGCATCATCTACATATACATATAAGTGTATACACTTGCGAGAGATACAATTTCAATAGAGGTTTATACTGCAATATATATATATACTAGCTGTTTTGGCTCGGTGTATGTGCGCCGCACATTGTGCGGATAGTTGAGAATTATGAGTTATTATTAGAAAATTGCATGATCTAGGTGTATTTTAGAAATAAGAAATATATTAGTTATTTGATTTAAATTAATTAGGGGAAAGTCCCCGATTACCGACCCCCTCTCGTATCTCAGTAAATATAAGAGTTATCAAAAAATTATATATACATGAACTGTTAGTAGTTTAATGATAAATATGAATAAGTATTTTTTTTTTTTAATATTTAATCCTACAATTGTTATTTGATAAAATGTAATATTCTGTTTTTACTTTTTAAATATTTGAATAATAACTTTTTTTAAATCATTGTAAATACTTTATTAATTAAAAGAAAACTTAATGTTGTGCATAATATTGTAGATCAATACAATTTTTATAACATTTATAAAAATAATTTAATTTGAATAACTATTAACCAATATATCTTAATTATAGCAACCCATATGATTTTCCTATTACCGACCCCCTAAATTACCTTAATATCGACCCCATGTGATTTATAATATCCAATCAAAATAGATCCGTATTTTACTTTCAATTATGTTATAACTTATTTGTGTTTCATTGACATAGATTTATTAGGCTTATGCTTACAGAGATACACCGCAATGTTCATACCAATATTCTGCCTACATAACTGTACTCTATACAAGATGAATATCGACCAGGGTAGTTGCATTCTATAGCTGTATAAATAGCTATCGCCATTCAAAATTAAACACCTCTTCTTAAATGTATGCATATTGAGAATTTTTATAAATTAAAGAAAGAAAGAAAATGATTAACATTTAAACCCCAAATAGTATTTCTATAAAATAATAGCGAGTGAACTATTTTGATTTTCATAAAAATCGCGTGCGTTATAATATTAATACCACCACTAAAGATATATCTAAAGTTTTTTATTATTTATATACTTAATTGTATTATTAATTAAAAAAATAATAAAAAATAAATAAATTATTAACTAATTGAATTCGAATAAATTATTCATAAAATTAATTATAAATAATGTAATTGTAATTTTTCTGATTGATTCATCAATAATATATAGTTTATCTAGTGGTATATAGGGTGTCCGTATTAGGACATGGAATACCGAATACGGACACTGTCCGTATACGGTATTCTTATTATTATTATCCGTCGGACACCCCGTTATCTTTGGAAATAAAAGATTAAATACAATTTTAAAATCATAATAATATCTATAATCATATATGATATTTTATATTATATATAATATTAATATATATTAATCATTAATCATTAATAAACAATATATATTGTAATTTTTGAATAAAAATAATGAGTCATAAAATTATAAGACCATTTATTGTTAAAGTGTCCGTATTAGGTTAATTACCCCTATATACGCTTCATTTAAATGGTTTGATATTATAAATATATATATATATATATATATATATATCATCATATGATGCGTATACGCATATATATATATTCTAAAAATAGCTGCAAATATATTTCTAATTATATAAATAAATCCTATTATTCTCTCTATAATAATTTATTATGACAACTGTTATTTAAAAAAAATTAAAATACAATATTTACTGTTTGTTGTCATCCGGTTGTTATTAGTATACGTGAACATAAATTAATAGAATTACTTCTTGATGGTTTTTTATACATTGTATTGCTATTAACTAATTATATAATTATTATATAGGTTAATTATAATAATATAATATATTATATAATATTATTATAATAAGTAGGATTGTTAATTATTAATAATGTTAATATTATATTAAATTAAATATTTTATATTATATAAATTATGTATAAAATAATATACAATATGTATAGTTCTATATACTAATTATATAATTATTATATAGGTTAATTATAATAATATAATATATTCCATAATATTATTATAATAAGTAGGATTGTTAATTATTAATAATGTTAATATTATATTAAATTAAATATTTTATATATAAATTATGTATAAAATATCATATACAATATGTATAGTTCTATAATACTATAATGTTATAATATATATATATATATATATAAATATTATATTTTTAAGTAATAATGTTATTTCAAGTAATAGCTGTTGATATATATCAGTTGATGTATATACAGTTAGATAAAAATGTAGGGTAGTACATTGCGGTATTTGAAAAGTAGACAGTCATTGTCCCCTTTACGTCACATATAAGTGGCAATTTTAAAACGACCTATTGGACCATACAATTATACAATATTAAAGGTTGGGATTTAAAAGGTGTTAGTGTAGGAAACGTTTGAAAACAAGCTAACGTATACTTTAAGGTATACCATTTAAAAACATTCTAGTGTACCATTTGAAATAAGCTAACCCAGTAAAACAAACTTGAAAATAATTTGCAAATTTTTTCGGAAATTGTATGAATTTTTGCAAACTGCAAATAATTTTCAGATCTTTTCTTAATTTTTCGTAAATTATTTAAAATTATTGCAATTGCAAACGGCACATCATATTCAGAATTAAATAAATATTTAGTCAACAATTAACACATTTACAAATCAAAATAAATGAGCTGAATAATATAATTAAAACAAAAAATATGGTTATATATTAAAATTAATATATATATATATATATATATATATATATATATATATATATATATGTAGTATTGCAACTACGTGTATAACTGTGTGTAGGTATTTATAAATATGTTGTGCATGAAGTATACATGTGTTATGTAATTTAGATAAATGTTAATTTAATATATTTTGTGATTTGTGTTTTTTATATAATTTGATTTCTGTTTTGTAAATTTCAATTAGTTGACGTGCCTTGAACGAATGTAAATGTTATGTAATTTGGATGAATGTTGATTAAATATATTTTGTTATTTGTTTTTTATATAATTTGATTTCTGTTTTGTAAATTGTAAAAGAGAGCGTAGTTTATAATTAGATTAACTAGTTTAATCTAGTTATCTAATTAGAGATACGCCCACTACGCCCATCACGTGATTTCGTTATTATCGAGAAGTTCGGTATGATATGGTTTATTAGTGCATACAGCGTACACTGAAAGGCTAGTAAATCATATCATATTAATTGTGAGAACTTCTCGATTGATACATATTTAATCATGCTTATTGATATTATGATGTTTAATATGTATTCATATTTGTTTTAGTTTGAGGTTTCCTCCATTCGCGATTCGTCCAATACGTCCATCCTCCATTCCCCATATACGCCCATCCACGAACGCACCCCTTCCCTATCTACCCCATCCTCGAACCACACCCCACCCCCATCCACGTCCATCCACGAACCACACCACATTCCCCATCCACGTCCAGTTTCCATTCAATAAATCTATAACCTGTCGAGAACTATCATTCTCCGTTTTCCGGAGACAACATATATATATATATATATATATATATATATATATATATATATATATATATATATATATATATATATATATATATATTATAAATCCTATATGCTATAGAATACATATATTAGTACATACAATGAGTATTTTTTCACCATTTTCGTATTATTTGTGAATATTATTTTCAATTATTTTATAAACGTGTTTTATTTTCAAAAAATATACCCAAAGTTACAAACTTTGTCAATTATTTTAAATAATTTTCAAAATTTGTAAATTATTGACAAACATTTTCGATTTTTTTCAAAAAATATACCCAAAGTTACAAACTTTGTCAATTATTTTAAATAATTTTCAAAATTTGTAAATTATTGACAAACATTTTCGATTTTTTTTGCAAATATTGATAAACTAATATTTAGGAAATTAATGTTAAAAGTATCATTTGAAAAGATCTAATGTACCATTTGAACAAGGGCTATAAGTATAATATTACTAAATTTAGTTTTATAATTAAATACATATTATATATATATATAAATATATATATATTTTTTGTATATATTTATATATATATTTATATATTTATATATATATATATTTTGTTATTAATAACAAAATGTACAGATGATAAAACATTTAAATACTAAATGTACATGTGTATATTCATTTATAAAAATAAATTAGAATGTATATACATTTTAAATGAAGACTACAACAAAGTGTGTATTAAAATTTATTTGCAAATATATATCGATTATATTATGTAATAACTCGCGTATTGACATGAAATAAATTTAATTCACTTCAATATAAATCCATATTACATTAATAGTTATACATACTTCACTTAATAACACATATATATATATATATATATATATATATATATTATATATTTATATATATATATATATATAAATATATATATAACTATAGAATCAGAGTTG
>OZ025242.1:93701051-93718551 GCA_964019155.1 Osedax fenrisi | reverse complement strand
GTAACAAATGGAGATAATCTGTAGGGCATATATATTATCAGAAGGGGGAAGAACACGAAATGTGGTAGGATATAAAGAAGCTTATCGTAAATAAGGTTAGTATGTGAACTATATAATTCTAATGTATAATTAATATTTACTATTTAGCAGGTGTCCTTCATATGTACGTTGCCTTGACGTGGCATGAGGGCTTTAATCTAAATACGTACGAAATTGTTTTTAAATACATTGATAACTCTCATAACTATTTGAATATATTATTATTGTTTATTTTCTAAATAAATTCTTACTACAAATTATACATCTATATATATATATATATATATATATATATATATATATATATATATATATATATATATATGTATATATATATATTTCATTTTATATTTAATTATCAAATATCATTGTACTATTTATTGCATACTAAATATACTTATATAAATAATTGTATATTCACAATAAAATAAAAATATATAAAAATATACACATATGCATTTATATTATTGATTTTTCATTCAAATAAACAAGAATTGTATTTCTCTATTAATAGAAATCAATATAATAAATTCTAAACAATTCTTTAGTAATTTATTGTATTATATTTCGATCTACATTGATGAATATTAATTATAATAACTTATACACTAAATAGGATATTCACAATTATATAATTATAATTATATACATAAATTAATTGTATACATAGAAACATATTAATACATAATAGTAACATTATATTATAAATTATCAGTATTAATTTGTATATAAGTAATTTTACTAGGTATATATATATATATATATATATATATATATATATATATATATATATATGGGTATATATATATATAAAATATATAAGCATATAATAAAATATATCTTATCTTATCTTATAATATTATAAAATTATTATTTATTTATAACTATTATCTATAATGAAACTTATCATGTTAATAAAGGGGTAATTGTCTCGATAAGCAACACTGCTTCTACAATTACCTTGGAATTGCCTAAATCTGATAATAATAATAATAATAATAAATATATATATATGGGTATATATGGGTATATATATATGGGTATATATATAATGTCACCTATTTCTAATGATAAGTTATTAAAGCCAATTACTGACTTGACAAGTAAGGTTAGTAGTTTAAATGATATTGTAAAATATCAAACCAATCTTATTCAAGAACTCAAAGCGGATAATACAAAAATTACCAACTTAATAAATACGGAATTTAAAAATAATAAAGATACTTTAGGTAAACTACCAATAAAACAGCTAACTAGATCCTTAAACAAACTTGATAACGATAATAATGATAATATCTTAATACTTACAAACTTTAATAAAGATGATCATTTAGATTATCAAAACAAAGATAATTTAATTAACTTTCTTAACTCTAAGCTTGATTATGAATTGAATAAAGAATCTATTGTGAATATTAATAAATTTAATAATAATTCACATACAAATAAAAATACTTCCGATAATACACAGACTGATGACAAATATTTTATTAAATTTACTAATCACAACATATATATGTTACTATTACTATAGTACTGTAATAGAAATATTAAAAAATAATTTAAAATTAACATATTCAAAGTATTACATTAATATTAAACATTCCATAGAAACAGATAATATTTTACATGATACCAGACAATTAGTCAAATTTAATTTTTTTTTTTAAACTTGGGTTTATAAAAATAAAGTATATATTAATATAGATGATAATAATAACACTATTTATATATCTGATACATCTCAATTAAAGAATCTAGTTTAAGAACCAGTAATTTATATAAAGCCATAAATCAAGTATATCATATTATTGTATAACATTAAAATTATATATCATCAATCATGTAGGGTAAAGTCTCCGATTACCGACCCCTAAATGATTATTTGTAATAACTTATTCAATATTAAATATATTTATTTGAAATTTTATAATTAGGATAATATTATGGCAGTGAATAATGTGGCTATTTTAAATTTTTGATATCATTATATTTACAAGAATAAACAGGGGGTCGCTAATCGGATACATGTACCTAATACCGACCCCCTTCTCCTATTACCGACCCCCTAAAATAATCGTGATATAAATAATTGTAGTATTATAATATCCAATAAAAATAGTAAATATTCATAAATATAATTAATTATAACATGCACGCAATTTATTTTGTATTGAATTTATGTTTTAATAGTAATATTAAATTTAAATTTAAACTTTATTGTAATTATATTAAAATAGTGTATATTATTATTTAGTATTTATTTATTAATCAGTATTTATATAATCAACTTGAATCATCAATCCTAAATCTATATCAATGATACACAAACAACCTACGAAATATTTTAAAGTAACATACTGATCTATTTTGATTGGATATTATAAATCACATTAGGTCGGTATTAGGGTAATTTAGGGGGTCGGTAATAGGAAAATCATATGAGTTGCTATAATTAAAATATATTGGTTAATAGTTATTCAAATTAAATTATTTTTTATAATAGTTATAAACATTTTATTGATCTACAATATTATGCGCAGTATTACGTTTTCTTTTAAATAATAAAGTATTTACATTGATTTAAAAAAAGTTATTATTCAAATATTTAAGAAGTAAAAACAAAATATTACATTTGATCAAATAACAATTGTAGGACTAAATATTTTTTTAAACAAAATACTTATTCATATTTATCATTAAACTACTAACAGTTCGTATATATATTATTTTTTGATATCTCTTATAGTTACTGAGATACGAGAGGGGGTCGGTATTAGGAGGGGGTCGGTAATCGGGGACTTTCCCCTAAATGTATAATCAATCTTCTAAAGTTAATATTAATAATCTAAATACTTGTTATATTCAGACATTGAATACTTTTTATAATGACAACGATATTCTAAACTATCCAACTCAACAACTTTATAATAGTATTGATAACCAATGTAAATATAAGTATGATATCAAAGTAGATTCATCCAACATGAACACTCATTTTTCAATAATACATTTTAATGCACTTAGTCTAGTCAAAAATTACAATTAAATTACTAATTATCTAAATTCATTAAATCATAAATTTAATGTTATATTTTTAGTTATAAGTGAAACATGGTTGAATGTATATAATAAATATCTATATTTCATAGAAGATTATAATAATATACATATAACCAGAGATCACAAACGTGGTGGAGGGATATCATTATTTATTAGTAGACAATTAAACAATTAAAACCTAAACAATTAAAATATATTTCAATTGATGTACTATGCACAACTTCACCAAATCAATTTGATATTATTATTATTATTATTAAATTTTATTTAAACACTTTTTAAACGGAAAATAAACGTTAATAAAGGTGTGTACACATTCATAAAAAACATGTGATTAAATGGATTATATAAACGATGGAAAATAAATAAGGGTTAAATGTATCATTCATAAGGTGAGAAAAGGTGAGTTTTTAATTCTCTCTTGAATTCTGTTCTTGATGTGGTGCACCGCAGAATATCGGGAAGTTCGTTCCATGCCTTTACTCCATATTCGACGAATGAGCCAGTATTACTGTATACTGGAACTTCTATAGCCTTTACTCGGAATATGTGACGAGAACGGAGACTCCTATGTTGCTGAATTACGGATATTAACAGGCATACATAATCAGGTGTTCCATGGTGGATAGCCGCATGCATGAGTGTGCATAATGTGTACACGATTCGTTACTTTACCGGTAGCCAGTTTAGATCGCACATTAATAATGTGATGCTGATGTGGTTATTATCAGCTCTGTGTGGTATGTCTTAAATGATACGGACGGCATAACGCTGTAGTGCTATAAGCGGCTTGAGTGTAGATATAGGTGAATGGCATAGAAGTGAATTACACTAATCAAAAACCGAAAGAACTAGACTGTCACTCAAATTTATGGTAACATTATGGTAACAGTTAAATAATAATTCCAAACTCTAAGGATATTATAATAAGTGGTATATATAAATATCAAGAATTCGATAGGTTCCTAATACATTCCTATTACATTTTTCTGATAGCATTTACAAATTATTTAATACATTTCCTTCTGACATTATTCTATATCTATTATTCTATACCTATGCGGTGACTTTAATATAGATATATTACAATTAAATAACAAAATTATACTAAAGTATCACATTTTATAAATATACTTATAGCTCTAGACCTACATCCTTTAATAACTAAGCCTTCGCGCATCACAAATATGACTTCAACCTTAATAGACAATATTTACTCGAACCATAATTATATACCAATATCAAATGGTTTACTATATAATGATATTAGTGAAAATTTACCTGTGTTTTGTATTCACAAAATGAATAACTGTAATAAAGTTATAAATATAAATGATGAGAACGAATATTATATGTCAAAAAAATATAAGCGATTATAAACAATATATTTTAGACTATAATTGGGATGCTCTCTATTTATTAAATGATCCAAATTATTCCTTTGAATTATTTATAAATATTCTAGAAAACGCAAAGAAAAATTCCGTTGTAAAAAAATTAAAATTAACAAATCTAGTACCAATGAAATCATATATAACGAGTACAAAAAGTATCTTTCCACAATTCTTATCAAAGCTGAAAGTAATTACCATAGTAAGTATTTCACTGACAATAGAAATAATCCAAAACAAGTTTGAAAAAGATCAATTCTATAATATATTGACAATAATGTAATACAATATCAAACACAATAGATGATAATATACGTTTTGAGAAATGTAATGATTTCTTTTGCAATATTGGTGAAAAGTTAGCTTCTAAATTATGTGATGATATTGATAAGAACAAAGTAATCAATTATATAACTAATATTAATCCACATTTTATTATCCATTATCCATTATCTATTATTTATCACCCCTACTAGCCCTGATGAAATAATTAATATTGTTTTTAATTCTAAACCAAAAAATAGTACCGATTATCATAATTTTTCTTTTAAATTGATAACACAGATAATTACTTCAATATGTAATCCTTTGTCACATTTAATAAATCTCTGTATCCTACAAGGTATATTTCCAAATTGCCTAAAAACAGCTAAAGTTATAACCATACATAAATCAGGTGACATTAATGATCCAACTAATTACAGGCCTATTTCTTTATTATCGACTTTTTCTAAAATTATAGAAAAAGTATTAAAACATAGATGTCTAGATTTCATAGAGAAAAACAAGGTGATGAACACTTCCCAATACAGTTTTAAAAATGGAGTTTTTCTTCGGATGCATTATCGGATCTAACTGGGTTCGAATATAAAGAAATACTGTGCTACTCTATCGATTGACTTAAAGAAAGCATCAGTCACGATATTCTGATAATAAAGTTAGATAAGTATGGTTTTAGAGGAGTGGTTCTTAAATTGTTAGTATCTTTCCTTAGTAACATAAATCAATATGTATTTTATAATAGTTCTAAATCACAACTAAATAATATTAAATATGGTGTACCTCAAGGTTCAGTCCTTGGACCCTTATTATTTTTGATATTTATAAATGATATATTAAATATTAAATCTCTAGGTCATTTTGTACTATTTGCTGATGATACCTCAATTACTTTCCATGCAAATAATGTTTTTGAACTTGAAACTGATATGAACAATATTTTAAAACATCTAGATATATGGCTTTCTCTTAACAAACTAATAATTAATTTAAACAAAACAAACTGTATAGTATTTAGTAATGATAATATCAAACTAGCTATTATATTACATACTACTAGCATTGTTCAGAAAAATTCTATAAAGTTCTTAGTGTTACAATTGATACTAATATGAACTGGAAAATTCATTCTAATTTGGTTAAATCTAAATTATACTATGGCATTTCAATTCAAAGAAAATTAAGTAAAATATTACCTATTCACATTCTAAAACTATTATACTACTCTGTATGTCATTGTAATATTATCTACTGTACCAATATATGGGGTAACAATTATGAAATAATTATTAGTTAACTACGAGACATATATCTATAGCTCAGAATAAAGCTATACGATTATTATGCAAGAAAAATAGTAGAACTAATATTGGTTATATCTATAAACAACAGCGAATCTTTACTTTTAAAGAACTATTATTGGTTAATACATGTAAATTCATGTTCACAGTTATAATAGGTATTATCCCTCAAAGACTTACTAATTATTCCATAATATATTATTCAAAATACAACATGCGAGATTCATATAGATTTATAAACCCATTTGCAAAAAATAATTGTAAAACATTGTATATAATAAATAATGGACCTAGATGCTGGAACAATCTTACAATGTCTCTAAAATCTATTTATATTAGTATTACATTAACAAAAATTATATTAAAATTAAGAATCTAATATATACAGGTTTTATATTCTAGCATTATATTATTCACCAGATCCTACACAATCTCAATATCCAATCTCAGAGTAAATGCAGCTTGGAATGGAAAAGTCATTTGTCAATTTATTACCCTTTATTATTTTATTAAAATTATGTATATACATTTTATTATATCAAACTTTATTATACGCGTAATTTCACTAACATGTTAAGTATTTGAGTTATTTATAATAATAATAATATCAGATTCAGTTGATGACCGAGATCAAAAACCCAGGTATGGTATAGAAGTTCTATTGAACTTATCGAGATACCAACCTGCTCTTGGTAATGAGAGAATTAATACAAAATGAATAAATACAAAATGAATAAATATAAATAAATATTTTACAATTCTATATTGTTCATTCGTGTTCTGTCTCATAAAAAAGCAATACAATAAAATTAAATATATCTCTCAATACCAAGAAATCATCATGTATATAACAATAAAATAATAATAAAATATAATAAAAATATATAATAAAATATTAAAAAATGTAAAAAGATACTAAAATAATAAATAAGTTAAACTATAAAAATCAAAGAAAACTAAAGACCAAAGGCTAGAGATAAAAAATATGTACAATACGAACAATTTAAAAGAGCTAAAAAGAAGAAAAGATGAGCATGTAAATAAAATAACAAACAATACAGATAAGGTGTAAGTGATTAAATGTAACTATTTAAAAGCATGTTTTTAATATGTATTGTAAAAGTATTCAAATTCGTCAAAGATGATGTGGTTGTATTTAAAGAATTCCATAAATATGCGCCTTTGTAACGAATACTAAATTTATCATGATCAAATCTTATTTTTGGTATTAAGAATGTTCTATTTAACCTAAAAGTATATAAAGAGCAATTATAGGTAAATAACTTACAAATTGAACTATGCAAATAATGATTGTTATATATTCTAAACATATATTTATAAATGGATATATGTATTATATCTTTAAATTTAAGAATGTTATGTCTTAAAAAAATGTAATCAATATTGGTTTTGTTATCAAGTTTATATATTGCTCTCATACATTTATTTTGTAAAATTTGAATACATTTTATATTGCTATGGTAAGTACTTCCCCATATAATAGAACAATAATTAATATGACTATGAAAAAAAGAAAAATATAGCATAACTAAAGTATTAATATTAAATTTATATTTATATCTATGTAGTAAACTAAGTCCGTAGTAAAGTTTATTTTTAATATTATTTATTTGCATTTTCCAATTTCGATTTTCGTCAATTAAAATGCCTAAGAATTTAAAATTAGTTGATTGTTTTATGGCTATATTATTTATTTTGATGTTCAATTTATGTTTAACTCTTGTGCGATGGAATAAAATTAATTTTGTTTTATCAATATTAAGAACTAGCTTATTACCACAAAGCCAGTCACATATTAAAACTAAAGTAGAATTTATTTCTTTTTCTAGATCATTTAACTTATGAGACTTAAATGTTAAAGTTGTGTCGTCAGCAAAAAGAGTAAAATTGCATTTATTAGTTATATTAGGTAAATCATTTATGTACATTAAAAATAATATTGGTCCCAAAACTGAACCTTGTGGTACACCACATTTAATCGGAAGTATTTTAGAATTGGTATTATTATAGCTTACGTATTGATACCTGTTTGTCAAATAACTTTTTAATAATGACAAAGTGATACCTCTGAAACCATATATATATAATTTTTTTAATAAAATTTCATGATTAATAGTATCGAAAGCCTTTTTTAAATCAATCGATATTGTGGATATGAATAATTTGTAATTTATATTTAAGTAATCGATATAATTTATCAAAGCATCACATGTTGATATAGATTTTTGAAATCCAAATTGAGAATTGTTTATTAAAGAATTTTTATCTAAAAATGAAAACATTCTTACTTTTAAAATTTTTTCAAAAATTTTTGAGAATTGTGATGTCAATGATATTGGCCTATAATTCGAGCAATCATTTTTATTTCCTTTTTTATATAAAATTATAACTTTAGATGTTTTAAGTACATCAGGGTAAACACCATTTTCAATGCATTTATTAAATAAAATTGATAAAATATTACTAATGGATAAAATAATGTTACGTATTAAAAAAAAGTTAAAATCATGGGAATCCGTACTATATTTTGAATCACAATTATATACAATATTTTCAATTTCTATTGATGAAACAGGCTTTATAAAAATTGAACTCTTATTACTAGTAATATTTTCATATATATTTTGATTAGAGTATGGTATATTTTTATTTAATTCAACACCTATATTTGAAAAATATGAATTGAACATATTAGCATTTTGTAAATCTGTTAATTTATTATCAATAATAGTTCCTGATTTTTTATTATTTCCTATAACTTTATTTAATGTACGCCAAGTATTTTTAATATTATTATTTTTTATTTTATTTTCATAATATTTTTTCTCTGTATATTTTAATATTTTCATTAAGCAATTTTTATAATTTTTATATACATTTATTAGTGAATGATTATTTAAAGATTTTTTATACATTTTATTCTTTTTACCTATGCATTTAAGGATGGAAGGGGTTAGCCATGGTTTATCAAAAACTCCAGATTTAATTTTAACTTTTTTTAATGGACAATATATATTATATGAATTAGTTAATGTAGAGATAACATTTTTAAAAGATATATGAATATCAGATTGAGTTAAAATGAAAGACCAATTTATATTAGTAAGATTATTATTAAAATTTAAAATATTTTGATCTTAATGATCCCTAATATATTTATAAGAGTTTTTCGTTTTTATATTAATATTTTTTTTAAAAATACAGAATATCGGTAAATGATCACTGATATCAGTCAAGAGAACGCCATTAAAAAGTGGCAAAGATAAAAAAATTGTGTAAATATTATCGATAATAGAATTTGTTTGATTAGTTATATGGGTAGGTTTAGTGATTGTCGCTATTAAATTTAGGGAATAAAGAGTATCAATAAAAAATTTAGTACTTGTATGGGAATTATGATTATTTATATTTATATTGAAATCGCCTGTTAAAATTAATGATTTATTTAGATGACGATTAAATGTATTATATATAATATCAGTAAATTCAATTATATTAAATATAGGTGCTTTATATATACCTGATAGTAAATAATTAATATGTTCGTATATAAATGAGATCGTAATCATATCATAAGCATCATTGACAGATAATGATAAATTATCAATTAATTTATATTTAATATTATTATTAATGAAAATGGAAACTCCACCTCCACGCTTATTATTTCTTACTATATGTTCAGATGAATAATTAGGAATATTAAATAAGTGTTTATTAGATGTAGTTAGCCATGATTCAGTTATTACAATAATCATAAAGTTTATTTTTGAATATAAAAGGTAATCAGTAATAGAATCGAAATTTTTAGGAATACTCCGAGCATTAAAATGAATAATAGATAATTTACGACATATATTTAAATTTGATAAATTATCATAATATTTACACTGTAAAAAAGTTTTATTTATATTATCGATTATATTAGAATCGCATTTTAGTTCGTCAGGAATGTAATTATAAGTTAAGACTTTATTAATTGATGGTGAACTAAATTGCATAACTAATATATAAATAGAGAAGAAAACGATATGTAAAAAAAACAATGGAAGCTAAACAAATAAATTAAATAGAACTAAATTAAAAGATATATAATGATGAAAAAATGCAATACTGAATAAGCCTGAAACTATAAAATATAAAGTATAAAAAAAATTATAAAAATAAACCTGAATTGAATAAAATATAATAAAACTATAAAAACTATATACTTTTAAATTATAATACTTGTATGTAAATTCAATAAAATGTAAATGGTATTATATAATATTGGTAAAAATGTAATACTGAATACACCTGAAATGACTGAAAAATAAATAAAACTATAAAAACTGTATAAACTTTTAATACTTGTGTATGTAATTAATGTTATGTGTTATTATATAATATTGTTAAAAATGTAATACTGAATAAGCCTGAAGTTAGTTAAAGATTATGTTTACAAATATAAATTTTATAAATTAAATATAAAGTATAAATGCAAAATATTAATGAAGAGAAAAAATAATAAAAATAAAAAAAATATATATATATATATAGACAATATATTTTAATTTTATTTAATTTGATTAATATTTATCCAATTGATTAATATTATTGATTGAGATTATTGATTTTAAATCTTCTTTATTTGTATTAATATATACAGTATCATTATAAATCCAGGTTTTATTTATTTTTCCTGCTTTTCTCAATTGTCTAGTTTTATAAAATATGTTATGTGTATTGAAATTTAATTGCTGGCTTATATATATTTTAGTGTCAAATAGTTTATTTTTATTTTTAAATATTTTTAATTTTGTCTCTAAACTATCTAAATTAATTATATATTTAGTACACTCTATATCATCTAATATCATCAGTTTCAGATTTGTTATTGTTATTAGTATTTAATTTATGTATATTTAAAATATTATTATATGATAACTTTGTATCCAATTTTTTATTTATAAAATCCGTAAAACTATTAGTATTATTAAAATCAGTTTTTAAATTAAAATCTGTATTTGTATTGGTAAATATTATATTATTAGCAAAATCTTTATTATTCTCTATATCCTTAAGTGTATTAGTTATTGTATCGATATCAATACTATTATTATTTTTTATTTGACTATTACTAATTGTTTCTTTAAATATATTGTTTTCCTTTGTTAAATTTAAAATTATATTTGTCTGATAATCAACTTTATCATTTAATTTATTAATTTTATCTGATAAATCTTGAATTAATTTATATAGTTTATCATTAGAAATTGGTGACATAGTAATAATCAATAATTAATATTATTTAAATATCAATATTTAAAGATAATATGTATACCAATAGTTATATAATTATATAATATAAATTTAAGAAGCTATATAGTATAATATATAAATATAATGAAGAAATAACTATAATACGTAACTATAAAAAAATGAACCAATATAAAAATGTAAATAAATTAAACTAGAATAAATCAGTGAAGCGTACAATTAGTTTTTAATACTATTTATTTATGTATATTATTAAAAATATATAATATAAATGTAAGTTATAATTATACTAATGAAGATATAATATATTAATAATTACTTTAATAATTAATTTAATATATACATACTGGAAAAATATTCATCATGTATAAACAAAATCAATACATATATACAAACAAATATTTATAATATATAAACAGAATATAATATGGAATGTAATGAATTGAATAAATAATTCTAAAATAAAATAAGCTATTGTTCACTTATCTTGAATTGATTTTATAGAAATTAAATGTAAAATGTAAAATTGAAAACACGACCGTTCAATAAGAGAGACAGAACACGAATGAATTTGAGTAATTGAGTTTGCTTACTCATTCTATTATTTATAATTATTACTTATAAGTATGATTTTTTTATTTTTTATTTACGTATTTTAATAGTGCGTAGAGATATGCATGTAGCTTGTTTGTGATTGCCAGGGGATATTGTCTGATTGATCATGTGATGATTATGTTAACAAAACATTACAATTTATGGATTTAACAACCCAGGGCCTGACCAACCCATATGGGCCTGACAAACCCGAGACTTCTCGCATGGTTTGGTTTGGCAATTCCTCAAGGTTCGTTACTTGCACAGTTGCGTGCATATATCTATATCACTTTAAATATTATGTTACGTTATGTGACTTCATTATCGATATAAGATATATTATCATATCTCGACTATTACCATTATACTATTACTACTACTACTATTATTATTGTATTAAGGGTATCCTTAGTATATGCTAAACATAGCTTATGGGTATCCCTCCGATTATTATAGCCAATATTCGGTAAAAATAAATTCATTCATTCATTCAAAATTATGAAAATAATAAAATCCCTAAACACACACAAATTATTTATATTATAACGTATATACTATATAGTATATAGTATATATAGTATATAGTATATATAGTATATAGTATATATAGTATATAGTATATATAGTATATAGTATATATAGTATAATAATATATAGTATATACTAGGGGCAGCGGAAGCAAGTTCGAAGTGGGGGTCCATATTTCTATTAGTATATGTTTATTAAAAAGTGAACTTTATTATGTAATCTGTTCAAATAGCTATCTATAATATTATATTGACAACAAAATAATAAGGTAAAATGTTATAAGTATTTTATTATCATTATTTAAAATATCTTCTTCTCCACTCATTTCTGTCAATAAATCCTATATTCATAAATTATTTCATATCCAACTTATTAAGAATATTGTTGTTGATATTATTTATTTATATAGATAGGCACATAATTAAAGAATTTACTCTTTTTTTGTTCATAGTTGATCTCAACTAAGACTTGATTCTTCGTAGTCCACTAAAATCCTTTCACAGTTTACCGATGATGGTGGACAAATTAGCAATATACGTATTAACTTCTCAACATATTGAAACAGTGTACGTATTTCTACTGCACACGATCAAATAATCGCGGGCGCCTTTAATTGATGTAGTCTTTAAATTATGACGAAATAACGCTTTATTTCGCCACCGTTTTCTTTACTTCCCAATATAGCAATAATTTGTTTTGCTAAATACATAAGACTAGAAAATATAGCTCTCAAACAAATTTGATTTGCTTTATTATTTTCTGCCGATTGATCACATAATAAATACCCTACATGGTGTGTATATGATAGAGAGGTACAATGAATATGGTAATAAGTATTTTGGTGACTTCTAAATCGTTCTATAGCTTTCTTCCAATTTGAAAAGACTTTGGTAATAAACAATTATTTTTAGTTTTAAATTGTTGCATTAAGTTATTATTTTGATATGTTGAACAAGTGAATAATACCACTGCTGTAAGATGTGTATCATAATGTAACCATGGCCATGTTTAATACCATGATTCTTGTAATTTTAATAATTTGTCATTATTTGTTACATTATGTATGTACCTATGTACAATACCACGAATATTATTATCTTATATTATTATAACTATCAGTATAACGTTCAGATATACTATTTTTGGATAATGATTTATATTGACGTAATAGTAAATAAATATAACAAATATAATTTTAAAATAATATTTAAATTTTGTAAATTATTGTATAAAAAACGTATATATGTATATACATTTTTAATAAATATAACATAATTCATAAATATTATTTATATATATATATATATAAAGAGTATACATATATTGAGTATACTCAACTAATATTAGTATATTAGTAGTAATAATCTAGTACAAACCATAGAGCTAGAGAGAATATTTTTTTCTCTAGCTCTATGGTACAAACCAATAATTAAATACAGATTTTTGTGAGATGCCATTTAATTTCAATTTAACCCATTATAATTTAAATTTACTATTCACTAATATCTTTATATTCTTACAATGAGAATTATTAATAGCAGAAATTATTATTTTTTAATATATGTTATACCATACCAAATTAAAGGTAGCTAGAATCGAAGCTAGAATTGGGGGATCCAAAAATAGTCTGACCCCCCCCCCCCCGGTATTTGAAGTGGGGAGGGGGTCATGACCCCCCGATTCCGCGCCCCCTACTATATACTATATAGCCCTACGGCGTATGCCCTACACTGTTAAAAATAATAGCGTTCAAAACCCTTTACTTTATAAAATATCAATAAGTAAAGGGTTTCGTTTCAGTTTATTTACCAAACCCTTTACTTGTATTTCGTATATAACTAAAGGGTTTGTCGAAACCCTTTAGTACTTTAAATATGCACACGTAAAGGGTTTCTATTTATCCATACAAAATAAATGCATTCAAAACCCTTTACTTTATAAAATATCAATACGTAAAGGGTTTCGTTTACCAAACCCTTTAGTCGTATTTAATATGAAACTAAAGGGTTTGTCGAAACCCTTTAATACCTTAAATTTGCATATATAAAGGGTTTCTATTTATGAGTTAATATAATAGCTTTCAAAACCCTTTACTTTATAAAATATAAATAACTAAAGGGTTTCGCTAAACAAAACCCTTTAATCGTATTTCGTAGATACTAAAGGGTTTCACGAAATTCATAGTGGTGATTCGAATAATTATTATATACACAATTATTATGCCAACATTATTAATTATTCTAAGTAAAACTATATTATTTTATAAAATTTTCTCTATTTTAAAATATTTATTTAATTATACCCTAATAAAAATTAGTAATCAATTATTATTTTTATTTTATATTTAAGGTAATATTCGTCATTATATAAATAAAATGTTATTTTAAAATTGAAATTTTAATAAATAATCAATATTTCTATTCAAATTTTATAATTACCTAACTCGAATTAGGTAAACCAGACATTTGTATTACATTGGAAATTAAGTATATTAATTAAGATGATACGATTGGAAATCATGTTTAATTAAATACTCAATATTGGATATATAACAATTATACGTTTATTAAATATTATGTATAACATAACATTTAAAACATTATAATATTTAATTAATTAATTATTTAATTAATTATAATAATACAAATTAAAATACAACTGATAATTAATTCAATAATATTTTATGAAATTCTATAATTTATTAGATATTTTCACGAAACCCTTTAGTATAAAAATAGCTTAACTAAAGGGTTTCAAACCCTTTAGTGGATATTCGCACGAAACCCTTTAGTATAAAATATGCGTAACTAAAGGGTTTGAAATGTATTCTACCAAACCCTTTAGTTCGAAAAACGGCATAACTAAAGGTTTCCAAACCCTTTAGTAAATAGTCGACCTAAACCCTTTAGTTTGAAAAAAAGCTTAACTAAAGGTTACCAAACCCTTTCATTAAACGGTCATCGATTAAAGGGTTTATTTCACGAAAACTAAAGGGTTTTTTTTAACAGTGTATGTAATACATAGTATATATATTCTTATCAAATATTTTGCGAAAAAAAATATTTGGTGTTATAAAGTATAATTTACTCAAATTGATTATAATCAATTAATAAATATATCACCACATATGTACAATGTACACATGTGGTGATCTACATTGTACAATGTACAATATACATTGTACATACCACCACGCCTATATAATTACGCCCATTTATAAATTACAACGTAAATTCACCTAATTGAAATTATAATACTTCTGCGGTAGGTATAAACGCTCGCATTCACTGAAATGCAATAGTAGCTGATACGCGCGCGGCGCCCGCCTCACAAAGCGGTTGTTATACTGTTGTATTTCTATTTCACAGTTCACCTTGTTTAGGCTTAACACTCGGTTGATTACACTGCCATGTGTATATTTATATTTTTGTATTTAAGTGTTGTATACTTTTTTACTCGTGTTGTTTTTTATATTTGTTATCGTCTGTCATTCGAGTTATTATTATTATGATGTTATATTATTGTTGTTATATTCAACGGGTCTTTGTCAATAAAGTGTATACGAACGATCTTCACTTTGTTACAATGGGCGCTGATAATAGGATGCTTAGAAACCATGGCAGAAGGATCTTATGGATCAGGATTCGGAGGAGACGAAGATAGCAAGGACAATAGGGAAGGTGCATGGGATAATGAAAAGTATTGTATATCTATAATAGATATATATCTATATATAGATATAAAATACCTTTCATTATCCCATGCACCTTCCCTATTATCTTTCCTATCTTCGCATCCTATAAAACCAGATCCATAAGACCCTTCTGCCATGGTTTCTAGCATCCTATTATCAGCGCCCATTGTAACAAAGTGAAGATCGTCGTATAGGTACATCTTATTGATACAGACCCGTTGAATATAACAACTATAATATAACATCATAATAATAATAACTACAACGAACATAAGTACAAACCGAGTGAGACACATAACCAAGAGTGTGTCAGTCTCCCAGAGCTGCGTTCCCTTTATAAGAAATAACAACACGACGTTGGCAGACGGTAACAAATATAAAATACAAATCGAGTAACAAATTATACAGACGATAAAATACTTAAATACAAAAATAGAAATATACATATTGCTGTGTAATCAGTCGAGCGTTAAGCCTAAAATAATGTATGTATACAAATATATCGATTACGTAATGAACGAAATTGAATTCAAATCAATTCAATATAAATGTATATTACATTAATCTATATACCTTCTTACTTCACTTTTTTACACACACATACATATACACATCTATATATATAAATACTATAATATCCAATTATGAACATATAACAGCTATGGTAGAGGTATATACAGATGTAGACATTGTCTTTTATACATAGTATACCTGTATTTGGAAAATACTATTTTACAAGGTCGTGTTTAAGGTACAAAGAAAATAGGTCGCCCAAAAAGGAATTGGATGCACGATGTCTATGAAAGGACCGGTATGTCTACCCGATCTTTACTCGATGTAACGAAATACCGTTATAGTTGGAAGAAGCAGTGCATGACGCCATATCATGTTCACCCTACGACGACTCGTTAAGCTGCGAGTTTAAGGTGTTTAAAGCAAGTTATACCTGCTTTTAATATAAATTAATTGTAGAAGAGAAAGAATATTATCAACATTTAAACTTGAAAGAATTATATAATAAATTCGTATGTATCGTATTGGAGTTCTTTAGCAAACAAACAACTTTCAAGTCTGGAAATATTATCAAAAGAATCAATGGTATATCATTAAATCACGGAGCCTGATTAAACTCTATGATTAAACTCCCTGATTAAACTATATTTTAATGAAATGTATACTAAAGTCATTATTAATAATGTTGCATAGAAAAAATAGCGTAAAATAAATTGTTAATTACAATTATATATAACCTATTTTTATTTTATTTATTTATAAAATATTAAATTACAATTATTTACGATATGTGTAATATATATATATATATTGAATTA
>OZ025242.1:93636051-93698551 GCA_964019155.1 Osedax fenrisi | reverse complement strand
TCTCCATTATTACCATTATTTCTGAATGACCTTGCCCTCTAGTATTGTTACTCGCCGTATTTAATGTTTATAGCCAATATTTTGAATGTTTTATTACTATTATATGATGTTATTTTAGACGCCATTGTGAGGGTCCGCAATTATTACTAAATGTTTAATGAATATACATATATATCTGCTGATATTATCGCATGTATTTATTGTTCCGCGCATGTCCAGTTATACGTATGCCCATATTAGGAGCTATTGTATATAATTTCCATACTGTATATGATATCCATATTTTATACAATCATTCACCCTCCCCTATATGTAAACATGTTTTTAAATTTAAAGACTACGCTTCCCAACCATACCTATAGGTGTAGCTGCCTGAATAGGGGGGGGGGGTATCGGCTCCTCACTCTATATTGTGAGGGGGAAATTATAATGAATAAATATCTAAGATTTAAAATATTTAAGGAGTTAAAAGTATGAGTATTATATGAATCAGATAACATATTAATATTAATATCTCCTATACTAATAATATTATAAAAGTATACTTTTTATATTAACATATAGGTATTAAATAAAAATGAATTGAAATCATTGAAACCATAAAAGGGCGATTATATAGAGCTGACATTATTATAAACTTATTATCTAGTTTAACTCAAATAGTCAAATATTCTAATTGATCAATAATGGTATTAAACAAATTATTATTTTTGTAATATTATATATAATTATGAATATAAATAGAAACTACACCTCCTCTTTTTATTTATTTGTTTTCCAATATTTGTTATCAGATTATATCCTGGAATATTTAAGTTATTATCATTAATGTGATTTAACTATGTATAAGTAATACATATATATATATATATATATATATATATATATATATATATATATATATATATATATATATATATATATAGATATTTATTATCTTTTAAAATCAATTAAATTGTCAAAGTTAATATTTATACTTCTTATATTTATATGCATGCAGATTAGGTTATTCATCTTTGGTTATATTTACTAATAGAAATGTATGTTTTATTATTTTTACTTTATACATATTACCTTCTATGGAAATATCCTTTGCTTATTTACTAGGGATATTTAACTCAATTTATTTTAAATTTTCAAATTTTCAATTTCTCTTTACTATATTATGCAGAAATACTAATGTATTTAATACTAAGGCATTTTCTAGGAATAAATCTATTTGCAAACTATTTTTCATGTACAATTTAAACGGTCTTATAGTTGAATAATAATCATATTTCCCTAATCTACAAAAGTTGACGTGTATTGATTAGTAATATCATTGATAAAATGTATTGATATATATATCAATACTATATATATACTATAGTAATATATTTACAAACTCTACACCAGATGTTGAATATATTCTCTATAGAGGTATGTATATACATCATCTGGAGGTAGCATGTACACTACATGAAAACATTTATTTTGAAAAGAGAATAAAAATTGATTTTAATTTAAAAATTTCATAAATTTAAAAAATAACTTTAAATCGTGGTATATTTTAAAGTAAACAAAGCGAACATAACTAAAACACAACACTTCATTAATTACGTAACCAAGTTCATAACAAGTTCACACTCCACTACTACCGCGATAACCTGCTCGATAAGAATATGACTTTCTCCGAGGACCTAAAGAACACCGTGGTACACGATTGTCCGTGCATGAAGGACATAGTGGGCGTGTCTAACGTTAAGTTTGTGGCTGTACTTACCGTAACAGCTGTGGGTGGATACGTGTTAGGGGTAGGGGTCAAACAGATCGCTAAAGATGTAGCTAAACTGAGGAACAATAAAGAGAAGGTTTGCCCGCGTTAACATAACGTTATTACACGTACACTTTCATCACTTCGTCTATTGTAATAATGTTACCTGTTCATATTATGTAAACATACACACACACACTCACACACACTCACACACATATACGCACACATACGTACATATATGTATACATACATACAACTATATATATATATATATATATATATATATATACATACACCTATACACATACACATATACACACACATACGCACTCATACACATGTAAATACACACACATGCACGACGTGCATTGCACGTATCCTTTCAGCATATATAGGTCACTCTTCATTATAAGACACCCTTATTCTCACCCCATCTCTCCTGTAAGAACAGACTACTTCGTAATCCCGAACACTTCCCTGTGCACATGCTATAGCATGGGTATACCCTACATTCTAACAAGCTACCCTCCACGCTAACACTCTACCCTCCACGCTAACAAGCTACCCTCCACGCTACCCTCAGCGTTCATTATACATGTATCAACGTACATCTCGCGATAAACTTTCTATATCCGCTGCACACTTACTACCATATCATTGCCGCTAACCTTGAAGCTAAGTCACGTTACCTGTGTGTACTGGTTGCTACACTATTGTCTTAACCTACATATGTAGGGATATCCCACCTTCCCTCTCTACTATGTTCATATCATAGTATGCATACATCACAGAAACAGTAGAGGTTGCCGGAAGTTTGATAATTCGGAGTTCTGGATGTTCTGGCGTACGAGCGAGCGGGAGTGCCACCCAGTGAAGGACATAACCTTGACGACCTGATATAAGCCCCCGTGCATCACGTGACCACACACATTCACAACACACGATGACGTCATCGAACTCGAAGCTTCGGTGTTCATTAATAAATATGAATACTTGAAAACTATCTTATAATTGTCTTTAGATATATATATATATATATATATATATATATATATATATATATATATATGAACGCGTTGGTCCGTGTGTCGAGGTATATATTACGTCATAATGTAATTAAGCCCACGCACCGCACATATTAATTAGATATAATGTAACGATCTCGAGATGAACAATAATAGTATGCTTTGAATTCAAGCATTTCGCACTAATATTATATATACATTGAATAGTTATAGATATGTTATTTACTACGATAATAGTTGTATTGTTATGTCATAAAACATCCTTATGAGGCCCTTTATTTTGTATTGTCCGAGACCACATATAAACTATAGTATGCTTAAGATGGTAAATAACTTATAAATAATATTATAGCATATGGCATATATGCTATAATAAATATATATCATAATTTATATATTAATATATACAATTCAATAATACAATACAATTGTATTTATATTTAAAACATATCTTAGTATACTAAAATAGTTCAGTATAATATTTAGTAGTTCAATATATGTATTGTGTATTTTATAAAGTAGAACTTTGTCATTGATATTCATAAATAATATATATACAGTATTATGGGGTGAAATGTACTTAGCCCCTCAGAATGTAGAGCGAGGGGTCAATACCCCCCACCCACCCCACCCCCTATTGCGACAGCCCTACCTATATGTAATGTTGGTAAGCGTGTACGTTATAGTGTTTAAATCTAGTAACATGTTTACGTGTAGGGCAAGGTGAACTATAGTCCATATACTACACACTATAGTGTATAAAGCATGAACATGTACATCATATACAGTATGGGTATTATATATATATGTATACATTGTATACAATATATATATATATATATATATATATATATATATATATTTATATATATATATATATATATATATGTATATATAATATACATTTAGTAATAATTGTGGATGCGAACAATGGTGTCTACAATAACATTTCGCCGTATAATAATAATAAAACATTCAAAGTATTGGCTATAACCATTACAACGGCGAGTAACAATACTAGAGGGCAAGGTCATTCAGAAATAATGGTAATAATAGAGACGATATTAACAATAGAAATGGTATACTATAGTTGTACTATCAATACTATAGTAGGATATAAACTAAATAGTATATTAAAATAAATATATATTTATATATAACATTATATATTTAAATATTTATATATAAAATACTTACAATAATAGAATAGTTCTAGCTACTTTAACTACATGAGTTGATACAATATTCCTTGGTAAGCATTACTTTACTACACATATACTTTAGTTCTAGCTACTTTAACTACATGAGTTGATACAATATTCCTTGGTAAGCATTACTTTACTACACATATACTTTAGTTCTAGCTACTTTAACTACATGAGTTGATACAATATTCCTTGGTAAGCATTACTTTACTACACATATACTTTAGTTCTAGCTACTTTAGCTGTAGTAGTTTCACTCTACAGGCGCTGTAGCTGAGCATATAGAGATAGACTATACCTATAGAGACGGATATATTATACATTATTGTTAATTATAGATTATACAGCGGTTATATTGTAATCATTCTCACACCAAATATGATCTCATTCTAAATGACGTAGGGATATTTTCTACTATTTAATGTAAGAAAACCATGAGTGGTACATTATTAACAGAAATAGGTTAAGTATATTTTAGTAATAATGTCTAACTTAATCCATTATATATAATATATGATTGCATACTAAATTATAATAAAAGTATTCATATAATGGGTTATATAAAAATGACACTTTACAATCGATGGTAATATATATTAAGATATAAGGTAAACGTATTAGAAATATAAAATGAATTCAACAGATACATCGATAGTATAGGCGTATTTAAAACACATAATAGGTTAAATAATATTATTAATAATAATATTATAATATTATAATACATACATACTATCATACATGTTTAAAGGTCATCAATAGGTCAGAGAGAAAGACATTTACCAATTTAAATCACAGAAAATAACGTTTATTTGCATACGGAAATTAATTTAAGGAATTTCACGATGACCTGGATAAGTTATCTTCATAATTATTAAAATCAGCTTAAATTAGAATGTTTAAAACATATTGATTTAGCAATAGACCTTGTATTAGAATAATTGACAAACTTGTATTAACAATAATGTATTATATAATATTAGTGATGTCACTATGTTAATAAATACAGTGCGTGGTCTAATATAAATATGTTGTTTGTTTGAATAACTTATTTCCTACAATGTAAAAATACAACAGATATTAAATTAGTATTAGGTTACTACAGTTACTATTATTATTCAATTATTGAGATTAATTATCTAATTATTAATTATAGTAAACATACATATCCATGCTTACTATGAGATCATTGATATAATCGTTGCTGAAAGTGAAAGGAGGTTAGGCGATAATACGGAATTACTATAGGATACCTATTCATTAAAGTCTTTACAAATAGTAACATATGTTTAGATATATCCACCTTACATCCATTAATCTCAATAGCAGATAATTTAGACAAAATCTGTTTGTTAAAAGACATCTATTTAAATCATTATTTAAGAATTTACTTACATATAAAACACGCGATTCGATCAATGAAACATTAACATTTCTTATGGATAAATGCGTATTTTCAAATGAATACAGCAAGTTGTGAGGCTATTTTCTCAACTATTGAAAGGAATGGTACCATATAGATAATATATAATATATATTTATCCATGTTATGTTCAATGTATATTATTATTAAATTGTTATCGTAGTATTATTATCTTATTATTATTTTCTTCCCGCACGAGCGAAGGGGTCAATATGACCCTATTTTAGTGCTTAATAAACCGAATATCATCATTATCATCATAAGTATATATATATATATTTTTCGAAATTATTAATATTAATATAACTTTGTATTGACGAGATATCGGGCATATTCGCTAACGTCTCTCTGAGGATGTATTTAACTTGTTTAATCTAACTAAGAGAAACATTTTATGTATATCTTATATGCATATACATTTATTTTAAATAGTGTATAATATACACACACAATGTATTTGTATTTATTGTTTATTTATACCCTCTGTGTAATTCACATTGTGCGTCAATATAAGTAATATATTACTCTATAGAGTATACTAGTAAATTAATAGTAGCGATATTATTAATAGTATGCTAGTGTATATTCATTACATTTTGGTCTTACAATATTGTGGGGTCTTGCACCCCCCCCCCCTTGGTATAAATGTCCGGCTACGGGCCTGATCTCTATATGCACAGCTACAGCGCCTATAGAGTGAAGCTATAGTATGTAGTATAGTATACTACAGCTAAACTAGCTACAACTAAAGTATACCTGTAGTAAAGTAATGCTTACCAAGGAATAGTGTATCGTGTCATTAGGTATACTTTAGTTGTAGCTAGTTTAGCTGTAGTAGCTTTACTCTATAGGCGTCTACATGACTCATGTAACTAAAGTAGCTAGAACTATTCTATTATTGTAAGTATTTTATATATAAATATTTAAATATATAATGTTATATATAAATATATGTATTTTAATATATTATTTAGTTTATATTCTATAATAGTATTGATACTACTACTACAATAGTATACTATTTCTATTGTTAATATCGTCTCTATTATAGTACTATTTCACTATTATTTCAGAATGACCTTGCCCTCTAGTATTGTTACTCGCCGTTGAAATGTTTATAGCCAATACTTGGAATGTTTTATTACTATTATACGGCGAAGGGGTATTTTATACGCCATTGTGCTAGTCCATATTTATTACTAAATGTATAATATATATATATATATATATATATAAATACATATATATATATATATATATATATATATATACATATACATGTATATGTATATATATATATATAATATTATAGTGAGATGCTTGAATTAAATGCATACTATTGTTAAAAACATCTTGCTAACAAAATTTACATTAATATTATACTACTAAATTTTAGTATTTACATTGTCAATTTCAATACATATTTCAAGAATATATATATATATATATATATATATATATATATATAATTATATATAATCTATAAATTATAATCTACAATATATAATATATAATATAAATATTATATATATATATATATATATATATATTATATTTTATTAACTTATTTTATTATTTACTTTAATTTAATGTAATGGATTGAAATATGATGATAACTTATATATGTTCATGAACAGTATTTTATTATTTTTATTAATTTATATAACACATAAACACATACACACTATCTAGATTCTTCACTTTGCGTTGCCCGGCTTGTATTAATGTAACGTCGACCAACCTGACTTTAACTAAATTTAATAATAACGTACCTACCAATACTACCAACACACATACTAGCTATAACCTACTACCACTAATAGAACATCCAATATAACAGAACTTGACTTAAAAATAAATAAAATATTTACAACATCACAATCTAATTCAATACAAATACAATCAATACTGATTCAAAATGGAACTTTGACAAATATACCCCAATTCGATACTAATAAATACAATAATGATTTTCTACACCAATCCCAAACTATAAGAAATAATAATACATACCACCCAAATCACAAACCAACTCTACAAAATAAATATAATCCACCCCATCATACAATAACTATATAGATTATAATCTAACAGCTATACTTGAACATATATCTAAGACTATCCTGAACCGCGCATACACTGTTAACAATTATTGTAAATCGAATTTAATTTATATGGTACAGATCATTAACATATCACCAACATTTGCTGTGTACCCTATTTAGGGACTTTTAAACTCACTAGGGTACACTATATATATATATATATATATATATATATATATATATGTATTAGGGTAAATATATGTTAAATATTAGAGTTCCTGACTGTTAAATCCACTAGGGTACACTCAATATATTTATTAGGGTACAGCTATGTTAAATATTAAGTTACGTGATTATTATATTTACATATCATTCAATTCAATTAATATAACACACTTGAATTAGGGTACACTGTATCATATAATTAGGGTACAACCAGATAATATTCTTTAGGGTACATTTTGATTATTTTTAGGGACCTGATCGTATTTATTCAAATTGGACCCTAATTAGGGTACGGCTATGGGACACTACTTACACCCTAAAAAGTCACTCGCTGTATACACTCATTTTTAACAGTGTATATTAACAAACTACTATATATATATATATATATATATATATATATATCTAAAGACAATTATAAGATAGTTTTCGAGTATTCATATTTATTAATGAACACCGAAGCTTCGAGTTCGATGACGTCATCGTGTGTTGTGGATGTCTGTGGTCACGTGATGCACGGGGCTTATATCAGGGCGTCAAGGTTATGTCCTTCACTGGGTGGCACTCCCGCTCGCTCGTACGCCAGAACATACAGAACTCCGAATTATCAAACTTCCGGCAACTTCTACTGTTTCTGTGATATATGCATAATATGATATGAACATAGTATTAAGATAAGGTGGAATATCCCTACATATGTAGGTTAAGACAATAGTGTATTCACTCTTGCTATAGCAACCAGTGCATATATGCAGATATACCTGTATACATATATCTGTATACAGAAATACCTCGAATATAGTAAGTGTGCAGCGGATATAGCAAGTTTATAGCGAGCTTTACGTTGATACATGTATAATGAACGCTTAGGTTAGCGTGGAGGGTAGAGTGTTAGCGTGTATACCCTACAGGGGGGTGTTCGAGGTTACCAAGTACTCGGTTCTTATAAGAAGTATAGTATATATATAACTATAAGAAGTATACTATATAACTACTGTATACAGGAGAGATGGGGAGAGAATAAGGGTGACTTATAATGAAGAGTGACCTATATATGCTGAAAGGATACGTGCAATGCACGTCGTGCATGTGTGTGTATTTGCATGTGTATGAGTGCGTATGTGTGTGTATATGTGTATGTGTATAGGTGTATCAATGTGTAGTAGTAGTATATTACTATAGTAGTACATTGATTTATTAACAAAATACAATTTTCCAAATAACTGTTAGGATGTGTCATATCATATTATTTTTATGACGACATCCTTAAATAAAAATAAATAATAATAAATGTATTGCATTAATGCAGTAAAGTAAGGTGTGGGTAGATAGTAAGTTAACAATTAAGTTAGTTACTGACTATTACTGACAATTACATATATGTACATTTAGTAAAGAAAGTTAGTTAGGTTCAAGCAAGTGTCTGTATAGTTTTGTTTTAAATATAGTTGATAGTTTCTCATTAGTAATGGTATTGGGGAGTTTATTCTATAATGATGAGTAGTTAGTCGATGGGTTGTGTTTCAGGAGTTTATGTGTGCGAATATGTGTGTGAGTGTGTGTGTGTATGTTTACATAATGTGAACGAGTAACATTATTACAATAGACGAAGTGATGAAAGTGTATGTGTAATAACGCTATGTTAACGCGGGCAAACCTTCTCTTTATCGCTCCTCAGTTTAGCTACATCTTTAGCGATCCGTTTGACCCCTACCCCTAACACGTATCCACCCACAGCTGTTACGGTGAGTACAGCCACAAACTTAACGTTAGACACGCCCACTATGTCCTTCATGCACGGACAATCGTGTATCACGGTGTTCTTTAGGTCCTCGGAGAAAGTCATGTCCTTATCGAGCAGGTTATCGCGGTAGTAGTGGAGTGTGAACTTGTTATGAACTTGGTTACGTAATTAATGAAGTGTTGTGTTTTAGTTATGTTCGCTTTGTTTACTTTAAAATAATCCACGATTTAAAGTTATTTTTTAAATTTATGAAATTTATGAAATTAAAATAAATGTTTTATTCGAATTTCAAAATAAATGTTTTCATATTGATAATTGTATACTATAGCCTATCCATAATGACAAAGATGTGTAGTGTACATAGTATGTACTACATACTACCTCCAGATGATGTGTATGCATACCTCTATAGAGGATATATTCAACATCTGGTGTAGAGTTTTTAAATGTATTAATATAATGTTTTCCACAAGTGTGAATATAAATAAGACTAGATCATACCCTGGAGCTGACATAGGTAGTGACCATGACATGCTGATGATGACTTTTAGTCTACACCTGAAAAATCCTAAGAAAAATAAATTTACTCGAAATAAATTCGATCTAGAAAATCTGAAAAATCCAGAGACTAAAAAACTATTTGAAAAAAAAATAAATGAAAAACTGACGGAACAAAAATTAACAGAAATTGAAAATACAGAAGAATTGTTACAAAAACTAAATATAACTATGACAGAGACAGCAACTGAAATCCTTATTTCAGAATGACCTTGCCCTCTAGTATTGTTACTCGCCGTTGAAATGGTTATAGCCAATACTTGGAATGTTTTATTACTATTATACGGCGAAGGGGTATTTTATACGCCATTGTGCTAGTCCATATTTATTACTAAATGTATAATATATATATATATATATATATATAAATACATATATATATATATATATATATATATATATATATATACATATACATGTATATGTATATATATAATATTATAGTGAGATGCTTGAATTAAATGCATACTATTGTTAAAAACATCTTGCTAACAAAATTTACATTAATATTATACTACTAAATTTTAGTATTTACATTGTCAATTTCAATACATATTTCAAGAATATATATATATATATATATATATATATATATATATATAATTATATATAATCTATAAATTATAATCTACAATATATAATATATAATATAAATATTATATATATATATATATATATATATTATATTTTATTAACTTATTTTATTATTTACTTTAATTTAATGTAATGGATTGAAATATGATGATAACTTATATATGTTCATGAACAGTATTTTATTATTTTTATTAATTTATATAACACATAAACACATACACACTATCTAGATTCTTCACTTTGCGTTGCCCGGCTTGTATTAATGTAACGTCGACCAACCTGACTTTAACTAAATTTAATAATAACGTACCTACCAATACTACCAACACGCATACTAGCTATAACCTACTACCACTAATAGAACATCCAATATAACAGAACTTGACTTAAAAATAAATAAAATATTTACATCAAAATCTCATTCAATACAAATACAATCAATACTGATTCAAAATAGAACTTTGACAAATATACCACAATGCGATACTAATAAATACAATAATGATTTTCTACACCAATCCCAAACTATAAGAAATAATAATACATACCACCCAAATCACAAACCAACTCTACAAAATAAATATAATCCACCCCATCATACAATAACTCTATATATTGTAATCTAACAGCTATACTTGAACATATATCTAAGACTATCCTGAACCGCGCATACACTGTTAACAATTATTGTAAAGCGAATTTAAAATATATGGTACAGATCATTAACATATCACCAACATTTGCTGTGTACCCTATTTAGGGACTTTTAAACTCACTAGGGTACACTATATATATATATATATATATATATATATATGTATTAGGGTAAATATATGTTAAATATTAGAGTTCCTGACTGTTAAATCCACTAGGGTACACTCAATATATTTATTAGGGTACAGCTATGTTAAATATTAAGTTACGTGATTATTAAATTTACATATCATTCAATTCAATTAATATAACACACTTGAATTAGGGTACACTGTATCATATAATTAGGGTACAACCAGATAATATTCTTTAGGGTACATTTTGATTATTTTTAGGGACCTGATCGTATTTATTCAAATTGGACCCTAATTAGGGTACGGCTATGGGACACTACTTACACCCTAAAAAGTCACTCGCTGTATACACTCATTTTTAACAGTGTATATTAACAAACTACTATATATATATATATATATATATATATATATATATCTAAAGACAATTATAAGATAGTTTTCGAGTATTCATATTTATTAATGAACACCGAAGCTTCGAGTTCGATGACGTCATCGTGTGTTGTGGATGTCTGTGGTCACGTGATGCACGGGGCTTATATCAGGGCGTCAAGGTTATGTCCTTCACTGGGTGGCACTCCCGCTCGCTCGTACGCCAGAACATACAGAACTCCGAATTATAAAACTTCCGGCAACTTCTACTGTTTCTGTGATATATGCATAATATGATATGAACATAGTATTAAGATAAGGTGGAATATCCTTACATATGTAGGTTAAGACAATAGTGTATTCACTCTTGCTATAGCAACCAGTGCATATATGCAGATATACCTGTATACATATATCTGTATACAGAAATACCTCGAATATAGTAAGTGTGCAGCGGATATAGCAAGTTTATAGCGAGCTTTACGTTGATACATGTATAATGAACGCTTAGGTTAGCGTGGAGGGTAGAGTGTTAGCGTGTATACCCTACAGGGGGTGTTCGAGGTTACCAAGTACTCGGTTCTTATAAGAAGTATAGTATATATATAACTATAAGAAGTATACTATATAACTACTGTATACAGGAGAGATGGGGAGAGAATAAGGGTGACTTATAATGAAGAGTGACCTATATATGCTGAAAGGATACGTGCAATGCACGTCGTGCATGTGTGTGTATTTGCATGTGTATGAGTGCGTATGTGTGTGTATATGTGTATGTGTATAGGTGTATCAATGTGTAGTAGTAGTATATTACTATAGTAGTACATTGATTTATTAACAAAATACAATTTTCCAAATAACTGTTAGGATGTGTCATATCATATTATTTTTATGACGACATCCTTAAATAAAAATAAATAATAATAAATTTATTGCATTAATGCAGTAAAGTAAGGTGTGGGTAGATAGTAAGTTAACAATTAAGTTAGTTACTGACTATTACTGACAATTACATATATGTACATTTAGTAAAGAAAGTTAGTTAGGTTCAAGCAAGTGTCTGTAATGTTTTGTTTTAAATATAGTTGATAGTTTCTCATTAGTAATGATATTAGGGAGTTTATTCTATAATGATGAGTAGTTAGTCGATGGGTTGTGTTTCAGGAGTTTATGTGTGCGAATATGTGTGTGAGTGTGTGTGTGTATGTTTACATAATGTGAACGAGTAACATTATTACAATAGACGAAGTGATGAAAGTGTATGTGTAATAACGCTATGTTAACGCGGGCAAACCTTCTCTTTATCGCTCCTCAGTTTAGCTACATCATTAGCGATCCGTTTGACCCCTACCCCTAACACGTATCCACCCACAGCTGTTACGGTGAGTACAGCCACAAACTTAACGTTAGACACGCCCACTATGTCCTTCATGCACGGACAATCGTGTATCACGGTGTTCTTTAGGTCCTCGGAGAAAGTCATGTCCTTATCGAGCAGGTTATCGCGGTAGTAGTGGAGTGTGAACTTGTTATGAACTTGGTTACGTAATTAATGAAGTGTTGTGTTTTAGTTATGTTCGCTTTGTTTACTTTAAAATAATCCACGATTTAAAGTTATTTTTTAAATTTATGAAATTTATGAAATTAAAATAAATGTTTTATTCGAATTTCAAAATAAATGTTTTCATATTGATAATTGTATACTATAGCCTATCCATAATGACAAAGCTGTGTAGTGTACATAGTATGTACTACATACTACCTCCAGATGATGTGTATGCATACCTCTATAGAGGATATATTCAACATCTGGTGTAGAGTTTTTAAATGTATTAATATAATGTTTTCCACAAGTGTGAATATAAATAAGACTAGATCATACCCTGGAGCTGACATAGGTAGTGACCATGACATGCTGATGATGACTTTTAGTCTACACCTGAAAAATCCTAAGAAAAATAAATTTACTCGAAATAAATTCGATCTAGAAAAGCTGAAAAATCCAGAGACTAAAAAACTATTTGAAAAAAAAATAAATGAAAAACTGACGGAACAAAAATTAACAGAAATTGAAAATACAGAAGAATTGTTACAAAAACTAAATATAACTATGACAGAGACAGCAACTGAAATCCTAGGAAAACACAGAGAAAAGAAAAAAAAATGGATAACAAATGAACTGATGGATATGTGTGACTTGAGAAGAGAACTGAAAAAGACTAAATTTGAACCAGGAAGTACGTACAAACAAATAAATAACACAATAAAGAAGGAGATGAGAATAGCAAAAGAAATCTGGATTAATAACAAATGTACTGATATTGGTGAATGTCTAATTAGAAACAATACAAAGAAAGCCTACCAAATTGTAAATGAGCTAAAAAAAATAAGGACAAAATAATAGTTAATGTACATGATAAAGATGGAAAGTGCATAACAGATAAAACAGAAGTTCTGAAACGTTGGACAGAATATTGTTCTGAACTGTATACACATAACGCAGAAGGAGATATATCAGTACTAACAGTAAATGAACCATCAGACCAGGATAATTTTCCTACATTGGAAAGTGAAGTTGAGGCTGCTATCCAGGCATTAAAGATGGGAAAATCAGCTGGGATTGACAATATACCAGCCGAATTAATTAAAGCTGGAGGACATATAGTGATTCAAATACTGCTAGATATATGTAACAAAATATGGGAAACTGGAATCTGGTCATCAGACTGGACAAAATCAATGATAATAAGTTTACATAAGAAAGGAAGCAAACAGAAATGTGAAAATTATAGGACAATAAGCCTTATATCACACTCTAGTAAAATAATGCTAAAGATAATCCTAAACAGATTGAAACATTACACGGAAGAGTTCATTTCTGAAGAGCAAGCTGTATTTCGAACAGGTAGAAGTACTAGCGAACAGATATTCAATTTAAGAGTAATCTCAGAGAAATATTCTCAGCATAGTAAACCATTATATCAAGTTTTCATCGATTTCAAAATAGCGTTTGATAGAATATGGCACAACGCGCTATGGTCGGCAATGAAAAGATTCAACATCAATTCAAAACTAATAGAATCTATACAACATCTATACAATAAAGCAGAAAGTGCAGTTTACTTTGACGGTCAAATCGGAGAATGGTTCAGAACAACAACATGAGTTAGGCAAGGCTGTCTACTTTCACCCACACTATTCAATATTTTGTTTGAACAAATAATGAACGATGCTTTAGATAATCATGTAGGTTCAGTAAGTATTGGTGGTAAAATAATCACAAATCTGAGATTCGCAGATGACATAGATGGATTAGCAGGTAGTGAATCTGAATTAGTCAATCTTATTAAAATAATCGACACTACAGCACGTGCATATGGAATGGAAATAAACTCTACGAAAACACAAATAATGGCAAATTCTGAAGGTAGTTTCACATCAGAAATAATAATAAATAACGAGTCACTAAAAGTAGTTGACAGTTTTAAATACTTAGGAGCAATCATCGACGATAAAGGTTCAAAGGCTGAAATATTAGCTAGAACCGGACAGACGATTGCAGCTCTATCTAGACTAAATGTTATATGGTATGATAAAACACTAAAACTGAAACTGAAAATCCGACTACTGCAGTCACTAGTTAACTCAATTTTCTTATATGCGTGTGAGACATGGACAATAACGAAGGAACTGCAAAGAAAAATAACAACATTAGAAATGCGGTGCTTAAGACGACTATTGAACATATCATACAAAGATAGAATTACTAACATTGAAATACGCAATAGAGTTACCAAAGAAATCGGTCCACATTCGGAACTACTAGCAATGGTCATCACGAAGAAACTGAGATGGTTTGGTCATGTAATAAGATCAAATTCCATGTCCAAAACAATTCTTCAGGGTTCTATTGAAGTTATAAGACGACTAGGTAGGCCAAAAATGCAATGGCAAGACAATATCGTGAAATGGACTGGTCTTGACATAAATAAAGCGATGAGAGCTTCAGAAAATAGAGAGGGATGGACAAAAATGGTGATGAAATCTACTGCCCCCCTACGGCATCCAAATGCTATGGAATAGGTAAAAGGTAAACAAAAATATAATGTATTAATATATAAATATTACCCGTGAACTTTTGTAGATTAGGAAAATATAATTATTACTCAACTATAAGATCGTTAAAATTGTTCGCGGAAAATAGTTTGCAAATAGATTTATTCCTAGAAAATGCCTTAGTATTAAATACATTAGTATTTCTGCAGAATATAGTAAAGAGAAATTGAAAATTTGAAAATTTAAAATAAATTGAGTTAAATATCCCTAGTAAATAAGCAAAGGATATTTCCATAGAAGGTAATCTGTATAAAGTAAAAATAATAAAACATACATTTCTATTAGTAAATATAAACAAAGATGAATAATATAATCTGCATGCATATAAATATCAGAAGTATAAATATTAACTTTGACAATTTAATTTATTTTATAAAAGATAATAAACATCTATATATGTATTACTTATACATAGTTAAATCAAATTAATGATAATAACTTAAATATATCAGGATATAATCAGATAACAAATATTGGAAAACAAATAAATAAAAAGAGGAGGTGGAGTTGCTATTTATATTCATAATTATATATAATATTACAAAAATAATAATTTGTTTAATACCATTATTGATAAATTAGAATATTTTACTATTCGAGTTAAACTAGATAATGAGTTTATAATAATGTCAGCTATATATAATCACCCTTTTATGGTTTCAATGATTTCAATACATTTTTATTTAATACCTATATGTTAATATAAAAAGTATACTTTTATAATATTATTAGTATAGGAGATATTAATATTAATATGTTATTTGATTCATATAATACTCATACTTTTAACTCCTTAATTATTTTAAATCTTAGATATTTATTCATTATAATTTCCCCCTCACAATATGGGTCGTCCCCCCCCCCATATTCCAACAGCACCACATATAGGTATGGTTGGGAAGTGTAGTTTTTAAATTTTAAAATTGTTTACATATAGGGGAGGGTGAACGCTTGTATAAAATATGGATATCATATACAGTATTATTATTATATACAATAGCTCCTAATATGGACATATGTATAACTGGACATGCGCGGAACAATAAATACATGCGAGAATATCAGCAGATATATATGTATATTCATTAAACATTTAGTAATAATTGTGGACCATTGATAAAACATTCCAAGTATTGGCTATAAACATTAAAACAGCGAGTAACAATACTAGATGTCAAGGTCATTCAAAAATAATAGTAATAACAGATATTACGATATTAATAATAGAAATAGTATTATAGCCAATACTTGGAATGTTTTATTACTATTACACGGCGGCTGGTTTAGATGCCATTGTTCGGATCCACAAGTATTACTAAATGTTTAATGTATATATATATATATATATATATATATATATATGCTGCTATTATCGGATGTAATTATTATTCCGCGCATGTCCAGTTATAAGTATGCCAATATTAGGAGCTATTGTATATAATACCCATACTGTATATGATTTCCATATTTTATATAAACGTTCACCCTGCCCTACATTTAAACATTTTTTTAGATTTAAAAACTACGCTTCCCAACCATACCTATAGGTGGGGCTGTTGGAATAGGGGGGGGATATCGGCCCCCTCACTTCATATTGTGAGGGGTAACTTACCCCGGGTGAGGTATATTTCACCATCACAATTTGCATAAGTTTATATATATATATATATATATATATATATTTTGTTATTTTTTGTTATTTTGTTATTTGGTGGAGTCCTTCCATCCCATCCAGGAACTTAGATGACGTTTTTCACTTATAACCATATATGGCTCTAATGTCCCTTCGAAGCCGCTCTCGTGTTAAGGCATCCATGGTTTTAACACGAGAGACGATCATTTATTTATACACAATTATATAAGATCACTTCTAAATAATATTTTAAGACCCATTTTATAAAATTAATTAATGGTCCGGACGAGGATCGAACCCGTGTCCTATTGCTTATGTGTCTGACGCCTTAAGGCGTGTGACTAATTAGTCACTGAGCCACACAGGCAGTTATATATATATATATATATATATATATATATATATATATATATATTAACTACTAACTATTATACTGAACTATTTTAGTGTACTATATTTGTTAAATAGAAATAAAATTTATAAATTGTTAATTATAAAATATGATATATTATTATTTATAAGTTATTTACCGGTCATAAGTGTACTATGGGCTATATACATATACGTATACGGGTAATACAAATGAAGGTCCCCATAAGCATTTTATAACATATCAATACGGCTATTCTTGTAATAAATAACATATCTATAATAATTAAATATATATATATATTACACGTATCGTAAATCATTGTAATTTAATATTTTATAAATAAATAAAATTAAAATAGGTTATATATAATTGTAATTAACAATTTATTTTACGCTATTTTTTCTATGCAAAATTATTAATAATGACTTTAGTATACATTTCATTAACATATAGTTTAACCAGGGAGTTTAATCATAGAGTGTAATGGTTTAATGATATACCATTGATTCTTCAGATAATATTTCCAGACTTGAAAGTTGTTTGTTTGCTAAAGAACTCCAATGCGATAAATACGAATTTATTATATAACTCTTTCAAGTTTAAATTTTGATAATATTCTTTCTCTTCTACAATTAATTTCTATTAAAAGCAGGTATAACTTAACTAGTTAACTAGTCCCATGACGAGTCGTCGTAGGGGGAACATGATATGGCATCATGCACAACTTCTTCCAAATATAACGGTCTTTCGTTACATCGATTAAAGATCGGGTAGACATAACGGTCCACTCATAGACTTCGTCCATCCGATTCCTTTTTGGGCGACATATTTTCCTTGTACCTTCAACACGACCTTGTCAAATAGTATTTGCCAAATACAGGTATACCTGTATATAAAAGACAATGTCTACATTTGTATATACCTCTACCATAGCTGTTATATGTTCATAATTGGATATTATAGTATGAGTGATATATATATGTGCACATATATGTGTGTGTGTATGTAAAAAAGTGAAGTAAGAAGATATACAGATTAATGTAATATACATTTATATTGAATTGATTTGAATTCAATGTCGTTCATTACGTAATCGATATATTTGTATAAATACATTATTTTAGGCTTAACTCTCGGTTGATTACACAGCAATGTGCATATTTCTATTTTTGTATTTAAGTAATTTATCGTTTGTATAATTTGTTACTAGATTTGTATTTTATATTTGTTACCGTCTGCCAACGTGGTGTTGTTATTTCTTATAAAGGTAACGCAGCTCTGGGAGACTGACACACTCTTGGTTATGTGTCTCACCCGATAGGTACTTATTTTCGTTGTAGTTATTATTATTATGATGTTATATTATAGTTGTTATATTCAACGGGTCTGTATCAATAAGATGTACCTATACGACGATCTTCACTTTGTTACAATGGGCGCTGATAATAGGATGCTAGAAACCATGGCAGAAGGGTCTTATGGATCTGGTTTTATAGGATGCGAAGATAGGAAAGATAATAGGGAAGGTGCCTGGGATAATGAAAGGTATTTTATATCTATATATAGATATATATCCATTATAGATATACAATACTTTTCATTATCCCATGCACCTTCCCTATTGTCCTTGCTATCTTCGTCTCCTCCGAATCCTGATCCATAAGATCCTTCTGCCATGGTTTCTAAGCATCCTATTATCAGCGCCCATTGTAACAAAGTGAAGATCGTTCGTATACACTTTATTGACAAAGACCCGTTGAATATAACAACAATAATATAACATCATAATAATAATAACTCGAATGACAGACGATAACAAATATAAAAAACAAAACGAGTAAAAAAGTATACAACACTTAAATACAAAAATATAAATATACACATGGCAGTGTAATCAACCGAGTGTTAAGCCTAAACAAGGTGAACTGTGAAATAGAAATACAACAGTATAACAACCGCTTTGTGAGGCGGGCGCCGCGCGCGTATCAGCTACTATTGCATTTCAGTGAATGCGAGCGTTTATACCTACCGCAGAAGTATTATAATTTCAATTAGGTGAATTTACGTTGTAATTTATAAATGGGCGTAATTATATAGGCGTGGTGGTATATACATTGTACATATGTGGTGATATATATTATATATATCATAATAAGTATACTTACTAATTGATTATATAAGTATGTATTTTTAATAGAAGAATTGTAAAGAAAACTAAATTAAAATAATAAATTAATTCAACCATTGTTTAATTACTATAAAGTAATTGTTGTAATATGTAATCAATTTGAGTAAGTTATACTTTATAACACTAAATATTTGTCTTCGCAAAATCTTTGATAACACTATATATATATATACTAAAATGTTACATATAAATATACTAAATGTATTACATAGGACATACGCCGTAGGGCTATATAGTATATAGTATATATGTTATAATATAAATAATTTGTGTGTGTTTAGGGATTTTATTATTTTCATAATAATATTATATTTATAAATAGGCCTATATGTATATAAAATGTATACGGGGAGAGAACGGAGTAGTGACCGATAATTCATATGGCTCGGCATACTTCTAATATATCGATAAATAATGAATTTTAAGATCTCATTTGTTTTTGAAATAGCTATAAATCATATATGTCTAGAGTACTGTGATTTCACTTTATATAATACTGAATAATATTAAAGATTTATTAAGCATTAAAAAGGGCATACAAAAGCATTACAATAAGGCAAGTCCGGGGAGGTGGCTGCTAGTGGTATCAGAATATGCAATATTTGTTTCGTAATGTATTCGATTTATATGTTTTAATTATGTAATATTACATAATTATATTTATGATGCATACGCATCTTATTTGATTCAATGATTTAATTATATACACACATACCCATACTCATAAATAAGTATAAATATATATAATCATGTTTTTGTTGAAATTTGACAACAAATTATTACGTGACAAATTAGAGTAATTATTTTAAACAAAATTTACTTTATGTTATAGACATTTGTAGGCTATTATCTAAATATTGTATATAGAACTTTTTATAAAATGTAGTACCACTCAAGTGTTAATTAAAACAACTACTACCCGTTCTCGGCCACTACCCCGTTATATCCCTTATTCAGTGATGGGCACCGATCATGATCCCTATCCTCTTATTCCTATATTGCCCGAATACGGACACTCTCGGTATCTCAGAAACCATAAATCATACAACAACAAATTTATTGAATAAAATATTCATAATTATATAAATAATATAAAAAGCATTTTTTATTTTTTAATAAGTCATAATATTGCTGATATATATCCAATAAACTGATTTTTTTATTACGTTTTTAAATTTATGAAAAAAAATATCAACTTAAAACCTTCTCAAGAATATACAAATGTATCGATATAAAATATAACACTATATTATTAAAAAATAAATCATTCTAAAAATTATATATATAATTTCTATATTTGTTATCAAATATTCATTAAGTTATAAACATATATTTAGAGGTCATATAAGTCCCTAATACGTACACTCTAAAGAGTGTCTATAGATGTCTTAATACGGACACCCAATAATAACACCCTATAACCAATCAGCGCGCAGCGTATAAGATTGAATATATGAACTATTCTGATCTGTATACAAATCGCGTAAGTTATAATATTAATACCACCAATCTAACTTTTTTATTATTTAGATACTTAAATTGTATTATTAATTTAAAAAAAAATATTAACTTTTTTTAAATATTTAACTAATTAAATTAGAATACATTATTCATAAAATTAATTATAAATAATGTAATTGTAATTTGTCTTATAGATAATATATAGTTTATCTAGTTGTGTATATGGTATCCGTATTATAACAAAGGGTGTCCTTATTCAGACATGGGTACCGAATACGGACACCCCCGACGGGGGTCCACCGTTATCTATGGAATTAAAAGATAAATACAATTTTAAAGTCACAATAATATTTATAATTAATATATTGTAATTTTTGAATAAAAATAATGAGTCATAAAATTGTAAGATCATTTATTGTTAAAGTCTCCGTATTAGGTTACTTTCCCCTATAGGATATATTCAATATATGGTGTCGAATTTGAAATGTAATACTATATCAATACATTTTACACGAGCCCTTTTGTATATTAGAAAAATATGATTATTACTCAACTATAAGACCGTTAAAATTATACATGGAAAATAGTATTCAAAGAGATTTGTCCTAGAAAATTCATTAGTATTAAACACATTAGTATTCTGCAGAATATAGTAAAGAGAAATTTAAAGTTAAAAAATAGAAAATAAATGTAGTTAAATATATCCCTAGTAAACAAGCAAAGGATATTTCCATAGAAGGTAATCTGTATAAAGTAAAAATAATAAAACATAAATTTCTATTAGTAAATATAACCAAAGATGAATAATCTAATCTGCATGCACATACATATAATAAGTATAAATAATAATGTTGACAATTTTGCCCAGCAAACAATTTCGGCAGATTTAAAGCAGAATTAAAGCAGTAAATTTAAAGCAGATTTTCGAACATTCTGCTTTAATAATCTGGTTTAATTATACTGATTTAAATCTGCTTTAATTATGTTTACTTTAAACAGTTTAAAACGCTTTAAATCTGTTTTAATTCTGCTATAAATCTGCTTACATTCTGATTACTTTAAATCAGGGTTCGAAAAAAATCATAAAAATCCGATTTATTTGATTTTAATCGGATTTTTTTGATTTAAATCGATTTATTTGATTTTAATGCAAATAATATTTAAATTGTAAAATAATATAATAAATAAATGTTTAATTGATTATAAAAAATTGAATAAATCATTTTTCTACTGCTAATAGATTTAGAAATTTAAATAACTATTAATGTATATTTAAATTTATAAATATTAATTATCTATAACATTGAGTAAAGATATATAAATAAATGGAATTATATTATAATAAAATTTGATATTGTGTATGTCTTGAATTATCTAAATTAATGTATACATTATATTATATGCTGTTTCATAATTCAACATTAAATAATTATTATTGAATTACTAGTGTTTTGATATTATACTGACTACTTTATTATCTAGAATTATATTCAAATAATTATGCTAAAATTATTAATTATTAATTACAATTTATTAATACAAGAAATCAAATTAAATTAAAAAGTTTTTGATAATTATTTAAATAAATTACTTTATATTAAAATATTTGTACATAAATACAAGCTTTGCTGATTTATTAACTCCCAATCCATAAATGAAAAATCAAAATATGTTATAAACAAGGACAGATGTGGTATTTTATACGTTTATTACCATTAATGTTAAGGGATCAAATACCTATAGAAAATGATACTTGGGAAATATTATTGAAATTTGTAAATCTTGTTTAATCTGTATGTGCTTATAGCTTTTCCGATTCTGATTTGTCTTATTTAGATTTTAAAATAGAGGCATTCAATATTCATTTTTGTAAAAAAAATTCATTCCATTTCTGTTAAGCTAAAAAGGCATTATATAATTCATATACCAAAAATGATTAGATATTATGGACCTATTATACTTAGGGGAAAGATGGGTAATGTGGCCACTTTTAGATAATGTTGTATAACTTTATAAATATTATATCTAATACGATAATTTGTTCAATATAGATACATCTTATGATAAGCAAGAGGACTGCCGAATCAGTTTTTCATTTTAGCATATCTAATTGAAATGATTAAGGTGGCCACATTACCCTCCATTAAGGGTAATGTTGCCACCTAATGCGGGTAATGTGGCCACCTGAAAATGTGGAATTAATCCACTAGATGGCGATACTTTATATCAAGTTTAGTCCAATGATATCACATCAAGTAAAATTTACAAAACACACGCAATTGTAATAAATTAATGATTTTTATTTTAACTTTATAAATTACTATATTCATTAATAGGCTATCGGGAGGATATTAATAGGATATTAATATTAATATCCATCGATATAAAAAAAGAGAACTTTCTTTATATCGATGGCTATATCCTAGTATACCATTAAACTTAATTATTATGTTATTAGTATGGAAAAAAGTAATTTCAGCAGTAAATGACTGTATGTCATAACAATATGGCGATATAATACATAGATAAAATAGTAATTTAGAAAGATAACTAATTTATATTATCTGATTTCTATATATATATATATATATATATATATATATATATATATATATATATATATATATATATAACTATATATATAGAACCATTTATATATATATATATAATTGTATACATATATTACATATATGACACCAACATACATTACAATCATATCATATCAACATTAATATAAATTAGTTTTATAATTACATAATATGAGGTAAAAAAAAGTGAAATGTATTATACAAATAAGCCAATAAACAAGTATAAATGAAATATATAATTCACAGTTAAATTAAATACATAAAATAAAATTAAGTTTATTAAATTCTTTAGAAAATCGATATCGAAAGTTAAATGTATTATATAATATATTAACATGGCATTGATTTATTTGTTTTTAAATCTAGTTTAATATATCTCATGATAAATATATTAGTATATAATACATGTATATACATATATACATATATGCATATACATATATACAAATACAAATAAAACTGTATGTATAAATAAGTTTATACGCATATGTTGTATACATATATATATATATATATATATATATATATATATATATATATATATAGGTTGTCATATCATAATTGATATTCATCACCTATGTATTTATATTTAAACATATATTTTGTAGTACGTGTAAAGTATTAAGTATATAGTATAGTATTAAGTTTACAACAATTACTGTACTCACTACTACAACTATATATATATATATATATATATATGTTGTCTCCGGAAAACGGAGAATGATAGTTCTCGACAGGTTATAGATTTATTGAATGGAAACTGGACGTGGATGGGGAATGTGGTGTGGTTCGTGGATGGACGTGGATGGGGGTGGGGTGTGGTTCGAGGATGGGGTAGATAGGGAAGTGTGCGTTCGTGGATGGGGGTATATGGGGAATGGAGGATGGACGTATTGGACGAATCGCGAATGGAGGAAACCTCAAACTAAAACAAATATGAATACATATTAAACATCATAATATCAACATGAATGATTAAATATGTATCAATCGAGAAGTTCTCACAATTAATATGATATGATTTACTAGCCTTTCAGTGTACGCTGTATGCACTAATAAACCATATCATACCGAACTTCTCGATAATAACGTAATCACGTGATGGATGTAGTGGGCGTATCTCTAATTAGATAACTAGATTAAACTAGTTAATCTAATTACAAACTACGCTCTCTTTTACAATTTACAAAACAGAAATCAAATTATATAAAAAACAAATAACAAAATATATTTAATCAACATTCATCCAAATTACATAACATTTACATTCGTTCAAGGCACGTCAACTAATTGAAATTTACAAAACAGAAATCAAATTATATAAAAAACACAAATCACAAAATATATTAAATTAACATTTATCTAAATTACATAACACATGTATACTTCATGCACAACATATTTATAAATACCTACACACAGTTATACACGTAGTTGCCATACTACATATATATAATATATATATATATATATATATATATATATATATATATAAATATATATATATTATATATATATAAATAGATATGCATAAAACATATATGTATAAACGTATGTATACGTATAGTTTTATACATATATATCATATATATATATTTATTAAATAATATAATATATATGTAATAATTATTATTTAAATAATATATATATATATATATATATATATTTCTTTATAATTATGTTAAGATGTTAGATGATTAAATATACTAAATTATATTTAAAAGTTTATACCACGATTATAATATGTATGGAAATATATTTGTATGGTTAGGATATAGTAGATGTTGATTCTATCAACGTTTTCATATAATGACGCACGCAATTTTATAAAAATATAAAAATATTTATTTCTGATCATATGATTGGCTTAAATCATAGTGATGTGGCCACATTACCCTCTAAAAGGTGGCCAACTTACCCGCTTCGAGGTATCACGCTATTTACACTATATAATAATGAATATTACTTACTAAAATAAATTTCTTACACACTTTGTTAAAATTAAATAGTTCTTTAACACCCAACATTAATTTTCAATTTATATTATATATTAGTGATTTAATAAATGTTTTACTAAACTTTTATTTCAATTTTTAAAAAGTAAATCGATTTTTTTGTATTTATTACATAATTTTTTTTTATTAATAGATATACAAATTATTTTTACTTATTTGAACAATGATTACGAATGCGCATATTTCATGTATATATTTTTTTTTGATTGGACTTATAGTTTATGAGATACGCCAAGTGGCAACATTACCCGCATGGCCACATTACCCATCTTTCCCCTACTTGGACAATTAGGTTTGAGGCAGAGCATGAATATTATAAAAAATTATCCATAGAACTAGAAATACAAAATATATTACAAAAACTTTTCAGAAACATAACAAAAAAAGCAAGCTTTACTTTATTCTAAACCGAATATATATTATCTAGAGATTTTGATTCATCACATGTTAGATATATCGCAACAAAATTTCTACGTAATACAATTCGGTTTCTAGTAGAAAGATTATCTCCAAACTCTGATAATATTTCTACAGTGAATCAATGTTGAATCATACAGTTAATGGGAGAACATATAGAATAGGACATGCTGTGGTCACTGGTGTAGAATCAGAAGAATATATTTTTTCTAAAATGTCTTTAATATTTATATTAAATTCAACACCAATTTTATGTTGGCAAATTTTGTCATCATACTATTCATATCATCATAATTCATATTTTGTATCCGATACAAATAAATATCAAACTGTTGATATACCTAGTTTATTTGACAATTACCCTTTAGCTATGTATCCTATTAATTCAGAGAGTGCTATTGTTTTAAAAAATTATATACCAACAAACAGACCAAATTCATTATAAAAAAATTATAAACAAAAATTATACTTTATTATTTTATAATATTAAATTATAATTCATTATATTTAAAATTGTGTATAATATTATATTAATTTAAAGTAATAAAGTAAACTTTTTTGAAGAAAAAAATAAACGAACGTTTCCCCATAAATTGAATTTATATTATGCATGCAACATTATAATTACTATATTTTATATGTATTAATTAATTTCATATCTCTGTGATATCATTATGTAGTACATATTTTAACTATAAATTTAATGTACATATCTTATAAGAATCAGGTATAAATATATAACTTTATCAGACATAATGCAATATAATTATTATACAAATATTTACAGGTTTTAACGTACATTTTGGTTTTAATTGTTTAACAATTATTTATCAATATATAACTTTATCAGATATAATGGAATTCAATTCTTATATGAATATTTACAGGTTTATAAAATAAAATATTTTCACATTAATTTATCTTCATAGTTATATTAATTTTAGCTGCTATTATTTATTAAATGATATATGTATATATATATTTTATTTTAGTAGTTGTGAAGATCGTCCCTTGGTGGAACCCTTATCCCCTAGGTCTAGCTTAGATCAGTCACGGTTATTATATAATAGTTGTAAATTTTAGATGTTATTATTTATTAATCGATAATATACTTTATGTTTGTAGTTGTGAAGATCGTCCCTTGGTGGCACCCCTAACCCCCAGGTCAAGCGTGAATCAGTCACGGTTATTATATAAAAACTTTCATAAAATATATCTAAATACTAATACTTAATACGCCTTATAATTATTTTTTTTGGGTAGCTGCCATTAAATATATAATAAATAATGGTATATGTATATGTATACAATATTAGAAAATTGTTAATGTACGGATATTATTTAAGTTAAATATATAATATTAATTATATAGTAGTATTGATGAGTAATAATTATTATAATATTAATAAAATATTAATAATAAGTATATACTAAATTTATAGATTGCTGAATTATAAATTTCCCTCTGATCAACTTGATGATGAATACATTATGAAATTAAAATCCAAATATTACAAAAGGTTCTTCAAGTGACGTAACCAAATTATTAAGGATAATTTATACAGATGTTTCTTTCTTTACTTTGTTAGTAAGATATTTTAAAGACAACAACATATATATTAAGTAAGATTTCATATAATATATATTTAAATTTGTTAATTAGTTATTATAATAATCATTGTATTGTATATTATAATACATAAATATTCTATCATAATTCAGATATCCGACATTATTTGAATATGATATTCTTTCAATTCTTTAATTGAAAGTGAAAGATATGGGGAAAATTCCTCTAGTTTAGCCATGGTTAATAAGATATATAGCCTATAATTAGTATATATTAATTATAGTTACAATATATTATTTATTATATAGTAACGATGTAAGCAATAACACATTATTTAAATATTTTATTTAATATACAGAACAGATATCATCGATTAGGTAATATTAGAATGTTTTCGAAACTATCGGAAAAGAAAGGACAGGAGAAAAATGCATTCTCCCTGTAGAACACGACAACGTGAAGAACATTCTACCAAGCCTAATATATATGGATTGACACATTGTAGTCCTGAACTACCTATTGGAGATACTATCGATATTCTATCTATATGTCGTGATTGGCTCTATACACACTTCAAGCAGACTGATCACAATAATGAGAAAATCACGACACTGATGAGTAAAACTTTTTACTTAAGATGAAAGATAATCTTAGATTACGGGATGGTGAAAGATATTATACAGTCCTATCCATACTTGAAAGATAATATATATGTTAGTTTAAATATAATTATTAGTATAATTTGTAGAATCACTATAACATTTAATATAAATATACAATCTAAAATCAATCAAATAATTGTGATAAAATATTTAAATATTAAATATTACAAATTAAGTTGATCTCAAACTATCACATTTTTAAAATCAGTGTCTCACAATTTAAAATCATTCTTATTTTTTTTTTTTTACAAAACAACAACATTTTATGGAAGAACAAAATGGTATGATAATTTTAATTAACATGCTATAATGTACAATTTTTGAAATTATGTAATGACTTTTATATAATTTTATAATTATGTAAGTAGGATGAATATGAATATATGAATATAAGCGAAACTTTCTAATAAACTGAAAAACTGAAACTAACTGAACTAAAAAATGTAGAGAATATGGCCACGCTTATTTTGATTACGATTTCTGTTAAAAGTTAAAATTTAAAATATTGCATATGTATTGATAAATCATAAAGTATATAGTTTATAATTATGATAATATTAGTTTGATACTAGTATGTCACATACCAAAATTAGTTTTATTTTTAATGTTACCTTTAAATCGTAATCAAACAAATGAGGCTATAGCCTACATATATGTTCTATACATACAACAAATGTGGCTATATCGAAGTTGGCAAAACAATAATTATATTACATTAAAGATAATATAATTTCAAATGTCTAAAATATTATATAATTTACTAAAAATCATAATTCAGATATACCAAGAATATTATAATCTAAGCGGAATGGATCCTGCAAATGAATTAAAGAATAATTCTAGCAATATAATTTATAAGAAATTATATGAAATATGTAAGAATATCAAATGCAGTAGTGAAGACTGGAAATTAATAGAAATGCATAGTCATCATATTACGAATGAAGGTGAAGGTTAGCTACAATTATTTCAGCGCATTAATATATAGTTATTTTACAGATATTATATAATAACTCTATTTTTAATATAAATATATTACATGTATACAATATATTATATGTATAAAATATTTTCAGAAATATTACAGTGCCTGTTATATTTAACAATTATATTTTCTGAAAAAGGAAGACTTTTTTATCCGGATATTCAACAGAATAATAATATATACATATTATTTAATAATGAAGAAATAATGTTTTATTTATATGTTCAAAATCAACATATTCTATCACATGAATATTTTCATGTTGTATTTATTTCTTTTTATTGTAGTTTATATATATATAATATTAGTTATCCTAATAATATTAAATTAACATTATCTTTTATTCAAAAAATAATATTTGACCTACAAGATGATGTAAACATATTTTAAAAAGTCTCTGCTTTATATAATAGAATTAAATTATAATATATTTATATAATTTAATATATATATATATATATATTTTTATTACTTTTATAAATTATAATATATTTATATAATTTAATATATATATATTTTTATAACTTTTAAAATTTATATTTGTATTTGTTATATATAATAAATATGATAATATTGATTGTACTATTTAAATAATAATATATTTATATAATTTTTATGAATTTATATAATATTTATACATATAAACCTATAGGTTATATATATATAGGGGAAAGTCCCCGATTACCGACCCCCTCTCGTATCTCAGTAAATATAAGAGTTATCAAAAAATTATATATACATGAACTGTTAGAAATTTAATGATAAACATGATTAAATATTTTGTTTAAAAAAATATTTAATCCTATAGTTGTTATTTAATAAAATGTAATATTCTGTTTTTACTTTTTAAATATTTGAATAATAACTTTTTTTAAATCATTGTAAATACTTTATTAATTAAAAGAAAACTTGATTTTGTGAATAATATTGTAGAACAATAAGATGTTTATAACTATTATAAAAATAATTGAATTTGAATAACTATTAACCAATATATCTTAATTATAGCAACCCATATTATTTTCCTATTACCGACCCCCTAAATTACCATAATACCGACCCCATGTGATTTATAATATCCAATTAAAATAGATTCGTATTTTACTTTAAGATATGTCGTAAGTTGTTTATGTATCATTGATATAGATTTAAGATTCATAATTCCAGTTGATTATATACATACTGATTAATAAATAAATATTAAATAATAATATACACTATTTTAATATAATTACTATAAAGTTTAAATTTAAATTTAATATTAATATTAAAACATAAATTCAATAAAAAATAAATTACGTCATGTTATAATTAATTATATTTATGTATATCTACTATTTTTATTGGATATTATGATACTACAATTATTTATACCACGATTATTTTAGGGGGTCGGTAATAGCGGAAGGGGGTCGCTATTAGGCACTTGTATCCGATTACCGACCCCCCTGTTTATTCTTGTAAATATAATTATATCAACAATTTAAAATAGCCACAATATTCATTGACATAATATTACTCAAATTACAAAATTTCAAAGTAATATATTTAATATTGAATAAGTTATTACAACTAATCATTTAGGGGTCGGTAATCGGATACTTTCCCCTATATTATTCATGTTTATATTTTAACTTTTAATGCATTTTAATTTCATTTGATATATTTTTATAATAAAATATGATATAAATATCAACATTATTTCTTATTCATAATTTATTTATATATTTAATACCATAATTTATCAATTTAATGTAATAATTATAATTTATGGAAATTTATGTTTCATTTATATTAGTAAAACATTCTTATAAAATAATGTTATTTTCAATAAATACTACTTGTTAATAGGTGTGCTGATAAATTAAAATTCAACAATTCATTAAATGGATATATTTTAATAACTAGATTTAATAAAAAAAAATATTTAATATGCATGACTAGCTTTCAATTATGAAATAATTAACCGAGAATTATTATTGATGACTAGGTGATAAATGTATAATTGTAAACGAGTCGTTTTAGACCAAAAATTAATGACTAGCTTTCGGCATCTAATGACTAGCTTATTTTTTTGAGTGTGCAGCTTTGGATATAGAGATAGGTATATAGTATATACAATACTATATACAAGTATACATATAAGTATATATACTATATACTAAATATAAGTATACTATAAACGTATTGTAAATTATAGAATATACAGCGATTATATAAGAATTCACACAAACAATATGAACTAATACTAAATGATACAGGACTGAGATACACTTTAGATATGACCTACCTTTTACTTTATATGATGCATTTTATCAATTATTTTATTTATTTTATATATTATATTTATCTAAATTAAAAAGGTTTATAAGTTTATAGGGGGTTTATAATTAGCTCACTAATTAAAAAGGTAAATAAGGAAAGAACACATATATATAATGCTGATTTATTAAAAGGATAATAATACTATTAACACTAATAATAGTACCAACATAGACATAGATTGCTTGCATATTATTTTAGAATACTAAGTAAATTATATGTGGTAAATTATTAGCCAATATTTGTTAAGTATATTTTAGTAAAACTAAATTCATAACTTAATCCATGATGTAATGTATTAAATGTATTAATACATTAATATATTAATAATTATACACTAAATTAATATAAAAGTATGCCGTATATATAATAGGTTAATGTATACATTAACTTCCATAAAAGGTTACTAAAAATAACACTTTACAATAGATGGAAAAGATATTAATGGTTATACAAAAATACATGAAAAGCGAGTATTATGTATTAAGAATCTGAAATTCGTTCATGATTGTACAACAATATTGACAGTGTATATTCAAGATAAATAGTATTATGATAGCATATACCTAAGGTCGTACATATTTAAAGGTAATCAGTAAATCAGAGGGATACGCTTTTACCAGTCGAGGGTAGAGAAAATAAAGTTTATTGACATACAGAAATTAATTTAAGAAAGTTAACAAATGAATAATGAATATATTTCGATATATAAAATATATAAATATCGCTTTTATTTTTTTTTCCTCAATTATTATTATTTACGTATGATTTATTTTTTAAATTATTTTAAGTCGTTATTATAAAAAAAGTCAGTTGTTAGTAAATTGTATTTACTAAATAATCAATATATATATAGTAACATTCCGTTTTTGCAAACCAAGTTGTATATTACGTAGTTATCTAATCCTATATAGGTTATTATTATAGCAGCTATCTAATTTCCTATTGGAAATATCGGTAGGGAAAAGTACACATCAGTATCGGATTACCCAAACTTCGCGGCTCGTTATATCTCAATATATCTTGATCCTACTAACAAACTTTACATCTGAAAATTATTGCGAATTACAAATATTAAGAACAATTTCGTTTGAATAAATCAATAATCAATAATTTATGCTGTATTGATTGATTTAGAGGGTGGTAGAATGTATATATATATTGTCGCTTAAAGGAGACTAATTATTAAAAAATAATTAAAGAATATTTATTATATCTTAATATTGTCTAATTATATATTGAATTATAGAATGACGGCTCACATAAATAAGGTCACGCCAAATCGCCACATTTAGGAAGTTATTGGAAAAATCGCGGAGTTTGAGAATTCACAGAAAAATGGATTTTGTTTACTCTTTTATTAATAAAATATTCAAATATAATAATTTATTTTAGTTATAAAATAAGATAGCTATCATGTACATGTGAATGCTGCGTATATTATATTGTTAAAATTCAAATTATTCAATATGCTGATATGTATTTGACTTATACTACATCTTACAAAGAATCCGCCAAGATAACCTAAATGACATTTCCAATTTAAACAAGTATCTAGATTTATTCTATGACATTTTGTAGAAGTTACTTGATATAAACATTTATTATCTATATTTATATTAAATAGTATATACTTATATGATATATATCATTTTTAAATGATATACAAATCGTTTTATATATATTTATGGATAATTTATTAAGTTTAGAACATAGCAAAATGTCATCATCTGCTGATTGTAATTTATAATATAGATTATTAGATGATTTATCATTAATAATTACATTAGTTTCATTAGCAAATAATATGAATTTATTTTCTGGAGAACATAATATCATATCATTAATAAATATAGAAAAGGGTAATGACTCAAGAATAGAATCTTGTGATACACCATAACAAATATTAGGGGAAAGTAACCGAATACGGACAGTGCCCGAATACGGACACTCTCGGTATCTCAGAAACCATAAATCCTACAAAAAAATGTTTAATGAATAACATATTCATAATTATAAAAATAGTCTTAAAAAGTATTTTTTATTTTTGAATTATACAAAATATTGCTAATATATCCAATAAACTGATTTTTTTATTACGTTTTTAAATTTATGAAAAAAAATGTCAACTTAAAACCTTCTCAAGATTATAAAAATGTATCGATATAAAATATAACACTATATTATCAACAAATAAAGCATTCTAAAAATTGTATTTTTAATTTATATATTTTTTATCAAATATTCATTAAGTTATATGCATATATCTAGAGGTCATATAAGTTCCTAATACGGACACTCTACATGTCTTAATACGGACACCCTATAACCAATCAGCGCGCAGCGTATGAACAATTCTGATTTTCATAAAAATTGCGTGCGTTATAATATTAATACCACCAATAAAGCTAATTCTAAAAAAATTATTATTTAGACACTTAAATTGTAATATTAATTAAAATATAATAAAAATAAATATATTATTAACTAATTAAATTACAATATATTTTGTATAAAATTAATTTTAAATAACGTAATTGTAATTTATGTGATTGATTCATCAATAATATATAGTTTATCTAGAGGTATATAGGGTTTCCGTATTATAACACAGGGTGTCCGTATTCGGACATGGGTACCGAATACGGACACCCCCGTTATCTATGGAATTAAAAGATTAAATAAAATTTTAAAATCACAATAATATCTATAATCATATAATATTAATATGTTGTAATTTTTGAATACAAATAATGAGTCATAAAAGTTAAGACCATTTATTGTTAAAGTGTCCGTATTAGGTTACTTTCCCCTATATATATCAGATTTAATTGTATTATATTGTACGAATTTCTGTCTATTGTTAAGATAGCTAATCAACCATTCAAGATGTTATAACAATTGTATACAATCTTATTCCATAATAATCTAGTTTGTTAATTATAATTACATGGTTGATAGTGTCGAACGTCTTTTTTAGGTATAGGTCCTACAAACAATCATACACAATATTTATTTAAATTCAATGATTCTATAACTTTCTTTTGTAGTACTTCAATTGAGTTACATGTACTTATATTTTTTCTGAAATCAAATTGTTCATCATTAATTGTATTGAATTTATTACAAAAAGAAAATGAAATAGGTCGATAATTATTAAAATCATTAAAATAACCAGATTTAAAAATAGTAATAATTTTAGAACTTTATAAAAACTAGGAAATAATCCATCATCAAATAATTTATTAAAAATATACATTAAAGTATTAATAGTGGATGATATTCTTGAATAAGTTTCATGAATATGTTAAGTTTATCTCAAGAAATATTAGGTTTAAAATTATTAATGGCTAATTAAATTTCACTAGCTGATATAGGAGATAAAACCATAGAATTAAAATGTCGATTATTTAAATAATCAAGAAATGATTTATTAGGTATATCATCAATTTTATCAGCTAGTTTATTACCTATTTGAGTAAAATGATAATTAATTTTATTATAAATTGTATTCTCACTGCAATACTTTCCAACCTTTACGTATATATATATATATATATATATATTTATTTATTTATTTATTTAAATCAGACATGAAATACAGAGGTCCATAGAATATAAACGAAAATTAAAAAGAATAAACTAAAAAAAAACAATTAATCTAAGAAACGAAATTTAAAATACTATACAAACAATGAGTTATACCACATGGTAAACAGTGGCGATGGGAACACAATATTATATTCATATAATTGAACAATTAGTGAATTACACGATAATTGTATTCGTTTATATAGCGAATAATATGACTTGCGTAATTTAACAGTTAAATTATTAACATAATCGTTAAAAAACATTAAAGATGCACTATTTCTACGTCTGTAGTTCATAACAATACGATAAGCATTATTATAAGCTATATTAAGTTTAGTCATGCAATATCTATTTGGTATCCATATGCTACTAAGGTATATATTAGAAACAAATGTTTTAAATAGAATAATTTTTGTATCCTTAGAGCAATGATTAAAGTTATATGATATTGCATAGCTTTGTTTATATAACTGTTTAATATTACTATATATATATCAATATCATCAGATAAGTCCTCTGAAATCCAATGTCCAAGATATCTATATGATTTGACAACTTTTAGAAGTTTATTATCTATATATAATTTCACAGGTTTATGATATGATTTATCAAAATAAATTGGTAAAATAACCGATTTATCAATATTAAACGTTATGTGGTTATGGTTAGCAAACTCTTCACTATATATATATGATGATGATGATGATGATGATGATGATGATGATGATAATAATGTTTATTATCACTTATCATAGGTCACCCCTCGTAGGTATATATAACAATATAGAACTAGAACAATAAATAAAATAAATAAATTAGATAAATAAATTTTAAAAAAAACGATAAAATTATATAATTTATAAAAATAGTAATTTGATATGATTAAAATAAGTGAATATATTACATTGATTATATGTAAGCTTTGAGGTGTGTAATAAAGGACGGGTGTGAATGGATTGATCTAATAGAGGCATGGAGGGAGTTTAATAAGGATGGAATGATATAAATGAAGGCGCGTTTATGGTATTTCAGGTATGACTCATATCGTATGAGACATAAGGGCAAATAAGGGAAATGTCGGAATTTGAACGTAGGGTAGTTAGTGAGCATCTTAGTTTTAGTATGGAAGTCAAATGAGGAGGATAAGTATAATATATTGTTTTATGAGCGAGTGATATAAGTTGTAGGAGGCAACGTTTTTTTTTGAGGAACCAGTTGGATAGGAGTCGGTAATGGAATGATCAAACAGATTAATGGAGAATATCGTTCGTATAGATGCACGAATTATACGATTTAAAGTGGATAAGGAAGTATTAGGGAGATGATATAGTAGTGAGGAGCAGTAGTCAATACGAGAGAGGGCGAGTGCGTTTACGAGGTCAGTGGTAAGAGGGCTAGTTAGGACTTGTCTATATATAGAAAAGACCTAACTTGTATCTATAGATACCAGTTTCGGTATTGTAAATATGTATATATATATATATATATATATACACGTATATAATTATACGTTTACTATATTTAATAATTAAATATTAATCTTAAAAATTGAATAGTAATTGTAATAATAATAATGTAATAAACTGGTGTATTTTTACATTGTAGGAAATGAGTTATTCAAACAAGCAATATATTTATATTATACCACGCTTTGTATTTATTAACACAGTGACATCACTATTATTATATAATACATTATTGTCAATACAAGTTGGACAATTATTCTAATACAATTTCTATTCTAAATCAATAAGTTTTTAACCATACTAATTTATACTGATTTTAATAATTATGAAGATAAATTATCTAGTCATCGTGAAATTCCTTAAATTAATTTCTGTAAATACACTTTATTTTCTATATCCTCAACTGGTAAATGCTTTTCTATCTGACCTATTGATGACCTTTAAATATGTATGACATGTAGCTTATAGGTAAACTAAAGTAATTTGTACTTAATAAATATTGTATCATATCATATAGCTAACATAGCTAGAATATATTGTATTATTACTAGTATTTTATATAAAATATTAAAATATATAATGTTATATATAAATATATATATATTTTAAATATATTATTTATTTTATTTTTTCATTCTACAATAGTATACCATTTCTATTAATATCGTCTCTATTATTACCATTATTTCTGAATGGCCTTGCCCTCTAGTATTGTTACTCGCTGTTTTAATGGTTATAGCCAATATTTTGAATGTTTTATTACTATTATACGGCGAAGGGGTATTTTAGACGCCATTGTTCGGATCCACAATTATTACTAAATGTATATTATATATATATATATATATATATTACGGCTATTATCGGGTATATTCATTGTTCCGCGCATGCCCAGTTATACGTATGTCCATATTTGGAGCTATTGTATACAATGTATATATATATATATTGTATAAATATATATATATATATATATATATATATATATATATATATATATATATATATAATACCCATACTGTATATAATGTACATATTTTATACAAGCGTTCACCCTTCCCTACATGTAAACATGTTTTTAGATTTAAAAACTTCCTCTTACTAACCCTACTAGGTAGGGCCTACCTATATATGGGGCTGTCGGAATAGGGGTGGGTTATCGGCTCCCTCACTCCACATTTTGAGGAGCTAAGTATATTTCACCCCCTAAATATATATATATATATATATATATATATATATATTATTTATGAATATCAATGACAAAGTTCTACTTTATAAAATACACAATAAATATATTGTACTATCTATTATACTGAACTATTTTAGTATACTAAGATATGTTTTAAATATAAATACAATGTATAAATTATGCTATATGCTATATACTATAGTATTATTTATAATTTATTTACCATCTCTAAGCATACTATAGCATACTATATATAGTGTATATGTGGCCTCGGACAATACAAAATAAAGGGCCTCATAAGGATTTTTTATAACATATCAATACAACTATTTTCATGATAAATAACATATCTATAACTATCTATATCTATAACTATATCTATATATATATATATATATATATATATATATATATATATATATATAATATTAGTGTGAGATGCTTGAATTCAATGCATACTATTGTTAAAAACACATTGCAAAAAAATATTGCATTGATATTATACTAATAAATTTTAGTATTTCTATTGTCAATTGTAATACATATTTCAAGCAGATATGTATATCTATTCAATGTAACATGTATTATAGTGTATTGTAATTAATAGATGTAGTTTTTTTGCATTTATATATATATATGTATGTGTGTATATTATAACTTGAAGTCTGCAGGTAAACTTGCATCGATATATATATATATATATATATATATATATATAAATATCTAAAGACAATTATAAGATAGTTTTCAAGTATTCATATTTATTAATGAACACTGAAGCTTCGAGTTCGATGACGTCATCGTGTTTTGTGGATGTGTGTGGTCACGTGATGCACGGGCTTATATCAGGTCATCAAGGTTATGTCCTTCACTGGGTGGCCCTCCCGCTCGCTCGTACGCCAGAACATCCAGAACTCCGAATTATCAAACTTCCGCCAACTTCTACTGTTTCTGTGATGTTTGAATAATATGATATGAATATAGTATTAAGATAAGGTGGAATATCTCTACATATGTAAGTTAAGACAATAGTGTAGCAACCAGTACACACAGGTAACGTGACTTAGCTGCAAGGTTAGCGGCAATGATATGGTAGTAATTACTAACAAGCTACCCTCCACGCTAACACTCTACCCTCCACGCTAACACGCTACCCTCCACGCTAACACTCTACCCTCTTTATCGCGAGATGTATTTTGATACATGCGTAATGAACGCTGAGGGTAGCGTGGAGGGTAGAGTGTTAGCGTGGAGCGTAGAGTGTTAGCGTGGAGGGTAGAGTGTTAGCGTGGAGGGTAGCTTGTTAGCATGGAGGGTAGAGTGTTAGCGTGGAGGGTAGCTTGTTAGCATGGAGGGTAGAGTGTTAGCGTGGAGGGTAGCATGTGTACAGGGAAGTGTTCGGGGTTACCAAGTACTCGGTTCTTACAGGAGAGATGGGAGAGAATAAGGGTGGCTTATAATGGAGGATTGTCTGTATATATATACTGCAAAGATACATGTAAAATACATGATGTAATGTACGTCGTGAATGTATATATATATGTATGTGTATGTGTGTATGGGTATGTGTATATATATGTGTATGTATGTGTGTATGTATGTACATGTGAGAGTGTGTACGTATATGTGTGAGTGCGTGAGTGTGTGTGTATGAGTGTGTGTGTATGTGTGTGTTTAGGTATATGTGTGTATGTATGTGTATGTGTGTGTGTGCGTACATGTGCGTATATATATATATATATATATATATATATATATATATATATGTGTGTGTGTGTGTGTTAATGTGTGTGTGTTAACATAATGTGAGCGGGTAACATTATTACAATAGGCGAAGTGATGAAAGTGTATGTGTAATAACGCTATGTTAACGCGGGCAAACCTTCTCTTTATTGTTCCTCAGTTTAGCTACATCTTTAGCGATCTGTTTGACCCCTACCCCTAACACGTATCCACCCACTACTGTTATGGTGAGTACAGCCACAAACTTAACGTTAGACACGCCCACTATGTCCTTCATGCACGGACAATCGTGTACCACGCTGTTCTTTAGGTCCTCGGAGAAAGGCATGTCCTTATCGAGCAGGTTATCGTGGTAGTAGTGGAGTGTGAACTCGTTATGAACTTGGTTACGTAATTAAAGAAGTGTTTAAGTTATTTTTAATGTGCGCGTTGTTTAAAGTGGTTATTTAATTTTGTGAAATTAGCGAAAATTAAAATATTTGTTTTATTCGCGTTCCATATCACTAATTAACATTTACTTATATTACGCACCGAAACACACACACACACACTAGACCTGATACTTACATACAACCATTCTAACATACTAATACATAAACCAACACGCTCTACATTACTCACTGACCATTACGCAATAAACTCTCAACTTAATATACTGAACTCCTCACCTAAACAGACCCTACTTACATATAGGTGTATCAGGAAAATAAATATTGATGACTTTTTATCTGATTTTATCTCTATGATAAATAAAACCCAAATTACGGTACTCAACTTAAACACTATACTGAACCAACTATTAAATCAACATGTACCACTGAAAAAAACTACTTGACTCTACATAATGAAACACCAACCATGGTTTAACTCCAAATTAAATAATTTAAAAGTTTTATTTAGAAAATCATGTAGACTTTTTACGAAAACACCACCACACTCAAACTTAATTGACCTACGAAAAAATAGATATATATATACAGGAATTAACTGAAATCTACAAAAACAGACTACTTTATTAACAACATAAACGATTGTTCACACGACTATAAACGACTCTATTCAATAACTAAGAACCTCTTAGGAAAAAATAAAAATTCTACGCTCCCACATTTTCCCGATGATCAACTATGTAAGCAATTTGCAGAATATTTTATAGACAAAATTAACACCATTTGTAATAGACTCTCTTGTACATTTAAATTACTCTTGTAGATTTAACCCTCTTTACAATGCACCCAAAATATTACCATGCACTTCGACACTAACACATTGTACTTTACCTACTAATACTGCAATCTACAATTATATTGTCACTGCTAGATGCTCTTCACCACACGACCCAATTCCTCTATACTTAATAAAAAAACTAGCAACAACTCTGACTTTGACTTACAAAAATATAATTGATGACTCACTTATAAGTGAATTATATTGTTATATATTTACCTTTTACCTATCCCATGGCATTTGGATGCCGTAGGGGCGCAGTAGATTTCATCACAATTTTTTTCCATCCCTCTCTATTTTCTGCAGCTCTCATCGCTTTATTTATGTCAAGACCAGTCCATTTCACGATATTGTCTTGCCATTGCATTTTTGGCCTACCTCGTCGTCTTATACCTTCAATAGAACCCTGAAGAATTGTTTTGGACATGGAATTTGATCTTATTACATGACCAAACCATCTCAGTTTCTTCGTGATGACCATTGCTAGTAGTTCCGAATGTGGACCGATTTCTTTGGTAACTCTATTGCGTACTTCAATGTTAGTAATTCTATCTCTGTATAATATATTCAATAGTCGTCTTAAGCACCGCATTTCTAATGTTGTTATTTTTCTTTGCAGTTCCTTCGTTATTGTCCATGTCTCACACGCATATAAGAAAATTGAGTTAACTAGTGACTGCAGTAGTCGGATTTTCAGTTTCAGATTTAGTGTTTTATCATACCATATAACATTTAGTCTAGATAGAGCTGCAATCGTCTGTCCGGTTCTAGCTAATATTTCAGCCTTTGAACCTTTATCGTCGATGATTGCTCCTAAGTATTTAAAACTGTCAACTACTTTTAGTGGCTCGTTATTTATTATTATTTCTGATGTGAAACTACATTCAGAATTTGCCATTATTTGTGTTTTCGTAGAGTTTATTTCCATTCCATATGCACGTGCTGTATTGTCGATTATTTTAATAAGATTGGCTAATTCAGATTCACTACCTGCTAATCCATCTATGTCATCTGCGAATCTCAGATTTGTGATTATTTTACCACCAATACTTACTGAACCTACATGATTATCAGGAGCGGATACAGGAATTTTTCAAGGGGTGGGATGACATTCAAATAAAAGTATATTTTTAAAATAAGACATATTTACTATGATAATATAATTGATATATATAAATTAAATACTATATTAAATTAAATAGAATAATATTTTATATTTTATTGAATAAAAACTATTAATCCAATATATTAATCAATTGCATTATTCTTGGATTACGTATTTCAAATTTGGAAATAATATAATCACAATCGATCTGTATATATATATATATATATATATAAAGAATGTCTATTTAGTTGATCTTCACTCATAATCGAAGGTAAATATGTCTTTATTATTCTTAATCGGTTAAATGAACGTTCACATTCACACAAGGTAACTGGAGTAGTATCCATCAATAAAAGCATTTCATAGATATTAGGAAAAAATGTATATAATAATATATATAAATTATAAATTATTTAATAATTTCACTTTACCTTGCCATGTTATCGAGTACTTGAGTACTGATCGTAAAATTTTTTATCGTATTAGGTATACTTATATCTATAGATATTTATTTTCCCTCCATTTAACTTCCCAACAAATCAATTCGGTTTGTATTAAATGTATCTTTGGTAAATGATCTTTTACTAATTCATAAAACTTTAATATATTTTCTTTTCATGAATCCTTGTTTTCATTCATTACTTTTGGAATTAATAATCCTCTAAGAGATATATACAATATGTATATATTGGATCCTTCTTTCATCTCCATTATCAAATGATCCAAGAATGGAATATATATTACTTTTTTTTAAATATTATTCAGATGATGAAGCAGGTGTCTTTATTTAACCTTGGTAAAGAAATTCCTTCAGTTGAATATGATAATAAATGTGATGCTTCTTCATTCAATTATAATTGTACTTCATCAATATTATCTCTACAGACTTGTATCCCTTTAATTACACTTTGAATATCTTGAGTTGCCTTATATGTGTCTATTAACCTACCCTGGAGAGCATTTGTTAAATTTTCTATGAAATTAATTGAATTATTACATACAATTAATGACATACTAAATTGAGTATTAATCATAGAATTATAAAGACCGTTAGCTTTTTTTATACTTTCTGAATTCCATGTTTTATCTTCATATATTTCTAATATTTTTCAAGTATTGCTTGATACAGTTCGATAAATACTCGCAAAGCATCATGTCTGGGAACCCATCTCGTTTTACTTTAACTAATTTCTTTTTAGAAGATTCAACACAAATTTGTGTAATATTTTCTTTTAATAAACCTTGCCTCTTAGCAGAATATTAAAAAAATATGCAGATTTCTAATAATATGCCTATCATATTTTGAATTAACGACATTTTGCATTCATTTACTATTGATATATTTAATACATGTGATCTATAGTGTACATATGTAGTGTTAGTGTTCTTATTCAGAATTATAGTTGATGCTCCTTTTATTTTTCCAGACATATTTCCTGCTCCATAGTATCATTACCCTCTTAAATGTTCAATATTTAATTCAGATTTAGTTAGTGTATCCATAATCAAGTTAGCTTTACTTTCTCCACTAAGATTTTCACATCCTATGAATGAATTCAACTTTTCAGTAATACACTTACCATTATAATATCTAATTTCTAAAGCCATTTGTTCAGTATTATATACATCTATGGTTTCATCAGCTAAAATATTTAGCTTTTTTTATATCATCAATTATAATTGAAGAATAATTATTCTTTCTTTAATATATTCACCACATTCAAATATCAATTCATTCTGTGTTGTTTTTGAGGTGTATTTAGCATTTTTATAACACATTAATAAGTTTTCTTTTAATATATCATTTCCAGAGTTTATACATAGTTTTATAAGTGCATTGAAATTTCCTAGATTAAAATGTGGATCAGTAGAATACTCATTATGACCATGTAATGAAATATTGAATCTTCTATAAAGAATGATTATATCTAAAGGGGGCCTATACCCCCTATCCCACTACAAGTATTTCCGGCAAGTTACCGGAAATATTTTAACTTTATAGGAGTATTCAATTACAACTTGATATAATAATTTTTTAAAGTTACAATATTTCAGGTAAGTTGCCGGAAAATCTTATATACAAGTATAGTGGGATACCCCCTTAATATTGATTTAAATTTTGCTCTGTTGCATTAAATTTGCTTAGATATGTTATTGTTGACTTGCATTATATCTGATTGCAGCATGCTTCTTATTTTCTATCACTGCAATAAAACGAGAAGTTTCTTCTAAAGAGTTATTGTGGTAAATATATCAATTATAATTGATTCAAATTTTCTTAAATCTGCAATCGAATCTTTAAACTTAATCATGTACGAAGTGACACATTTTCTAACTTGATTGTGATTAATTTTTAAATGAAAAACACATGGTATATACAATCGGCCATTTAAAGATTCACCCTACCTATAATTGATATTGAATGTTTTGCTGATTTAACCATAATATCTATTTTTAAATCATATATTTTACAATCATGAGGGGGGGGGCTAGAGCCCCCCTAGCCCCCCCCTGTATCCGCCCCTGATTATCTAAAGCATCGTTCAATATTTGTTCAAGCAAAATATTGAATAGTGTGGGTGAAAGTAGACAGCCTTGCCTAACTCCAGTTGTTGTTCTGAACCATTCTCCGATTTGACCGTCAAAGTAAACTGCACTTTCTGCTTTATTGTATAGATGTTGTATAGATTCTATTAGTTTTGAATTGATGTTGAATCTTTTCATTGCCGACCATAGAGCGTTGTGCCATATTCTATCAAACGCTTTTTTGAAATCGATGAAAACTTGATATAATGGTTTACTATACTGAGAATATTTCTCTGAGATTACTCTTAAGTTGAATATCTGTTCGCCAGTACTTCTACCTGTTCGAAATCCAGCTTGCTCTTCAGAAATGAACTCTTCCGTGTAATGTTTCAATCTGTTTAGGATTATCTTTAGCATTATTTTACTAGAGTGTGATATAAGGCTTATTGTCCTATAATTTTCACATTTCTGTTTGCTTCCTTTCTTATGTAAACTTATTATCATTGATTTTGTCCAGTCTGATGGCCAGATTCCAGTTTCCCATATGTTGTTACATATATCTAGCAGTATTTGAATCACTATATGTCCTCCAGCTTTAATTAATTAGGCTGGTATATTGTCAATCCCAGTTGATTTTCCCATCTTTAATGCCTGGATAGAAGCCTCAACTTCACTTTCCAATATAGGAAAATTATCCTGGTCTGATGGTTAATTTACTGTTAGTACTGATATATCTCCTTCTGCGTTATGTGTATACAGTTCAGAACAATATTCTGTCCAACGTTTCAGAACTTCTGTTTTATCTGTTATGCACTTTCTATCTTTATCATGTACATTAACTATTATTTTGTCCTTCTTTTTTGTTAGCTCATTTACAATTTGGTAGGCTTTCTTTGTTTCTAATTAGACATTCACCAATATCAGTACATTTGTTATTAATCCAGATTTCTTTTGCTATTCTCATCTCCTTCTTTATTGTGTTATTTATTTGTTTGTACGTACTTCCTGGTTCAAATTTAGTCTTTTTCAGTTCTCTTCTCAAGTCACACATATCCATCAGTTCATTTGTTATCCATTTTTTTTCTTTTCTCTGTGTTTTCCTAGGATTTCAGTTGCTGTCTCTGTCATAGTTATATTTAGTTTATGTAACATTTCTTCTGTATTTTCAATTTCTGTTAATTTTTGTTCCGTCAGTTTTTCATTTATTTTTTTTTCAAATAGTTTTTTGGTCTCTGGATTTTTCAGCTTTTCTAGATCGAATTTATTTCGAGTAAATTTATTTTTCTTAGGATTTTTCAGGTGTAGACTAAAAGTCATCATCAGCATGTCATGGTCACTACATATGTCAGCTCCATGGAATGATCTAGTATTATTTATATTCACACTTGTGGAAAAACGTTTACTCACTAAAATATAATCGATTTGATTATGATATATTCCTCCAGGGCTATACCAAGTTTGTATTCGTGATTTTTTGTGCGGGCCAAATGTATTAAATATTTTTAACTCGTTTGTTTTTGCGAATTCCAGAAGTCGATATCCTCTCTCGTTTGTTACTATATATAACAGGAGCTATTCCAAATTTACTAAAAAACGCAATAATTACGCCAATAATAAAAAAACATAATATTGACTCTTCTGAATTCTCAAATTACATACCTATATCTCAACTACCTCTACTAACTAAAATTCTTGAAAAAACGGTATATACTCAACTCTCACACTACTTAACTGAAAATATGTTGCTGGACATAAGACAAAATGCATTCCGTAAACTTCATAATACTGAAACCACCGTACTCTCTCTTTTTGACGACTCATATAACTCACTAGATACTGGACAACCAATACAGCTAATACTACTTGACTTATCCTCTGCATTCGACACCCTTAGACATGACATACTGTTAGAAAGACTTAGAAATATAGGAATACAAGATATAACAATGGAATGGTTTTCTAATTTTATTAAAGATAGAAATTATTCCATTAAAATAAGAAATAACTACTCTAAATCATATACCATCGATCACGGTGTTCCTCAAGGTTCAATACTTTCCCCAATTCTCTTCTCTATGTATCTTAATCCATTACAAACAATTATGAAACGTTGTCTATCTATTACTTAAAACTTATACGCAGACGACATAGAACTACACGGTACGATAACAAACTCTACCCAACTACAAGACTGTTTAAACGAACTACAAAACTGGCTAACAAATAATAACCTACTACTAAACCACAATAAAACTGAACTATTAAATATCACTAATGACCCAAATACTTACTTCCCTGACATTATTATTAATCAACACAAAATCATTCCCACCAATTCTGTTAAATACTTAGGCGTCAACTTCAATAATAAACTTAAGCTAGATAAATAGTACAGCTTACTTACTCAATATACGACTGCACAGCTATTCAATCTTAAAAAAATACGATCATACTTAAATATAAATACAACAAAACTACTGACTCAGACTCTCATACTTTCAATACTACAATACTGCAACTCACTATTCTCAGGATCTGAAAAACTGAAAATAGACAAACTAGACAAAATAATTAACCGCTCAATTAGAAATATATACCGACTACAGAAGACTGACTATACAATTAGCATTACTGACTTACGTAACAAACTTAACTGGCTAAACACTGAAGACTCTATCAACTACAAAATACTCACAATACTTAAAAAGACTATTACTTATAACTTATCCTATAATTTACGAAACAAAATAAAAAATAAACCAAACACTAGACTTTTACGTAATAACAATTCCACTAAACTACACCAACCAATTACCCATTGCATCAAATACGAAAGGATAAAATCAACTATTAGATGGAATAAACTACCCCCGCAACTTAGAAATAAAAATATATCAATTAATATCTTTAAAAATAAATTAAAAAAATGTCTTATCGCCCAACATTGATGTTCGTTTATATGTAATATTATCGTGCGAATTACATATATATATATATATATATATATATATATATAATGTATACATTCGCTATTTGATCTATATGCAGGGCCGGCTTAAGGGGGGGGCAAATCGGGCAATTGCCCGGGGCCCCAAATTTTGGGGGCCCATGAATTATTTGAAATATTTTTTTTTTTACTATTTATATGAAAAAAAAAATGTTCTTAACTATTTTTCTTATATATTATTAATTCTAATTAAAAAAATAAAAATAATATAATAAATTAATTAAATATGAGTCATTTAGGCCGATTTGAAGAGTGCATTTTACAAAAAATTCTAAATTGACATGAATATATGGTGGAAACAGCTACATGAAGATTTTGGAGCACATGCTAATAGTGATAACATAGATCTTCTCACACATTTCTGATTGTTAGATCAAATAATATGAAACCGATTGATAAATAATTGTTTGATAAACTAGAAGGTGATAAATGATAAACGTATTAAGGTATTATTAACCATAGTTAAATCTTAACAATTTATAATTCTATAATTAGTTTACAAAACAAAAAGTATACTTTTTTTTATTAAAATTAAATATATTTTATAAGATATATTTTAACTACGATTTCTGATATTTGTAAAGGATTATATTGATTATAAATTACGAAAAAAACGATATTCTATATAGATTTATAATTGTTATAGTAATTAAAAAATAGATATTTTCAATATAATTTTTCTCAAAATAATTAACTTTCTCTATCTTATGCTCGTATTAATCAAATGTGTATATTCTCATAGTGTATATATTATTATAGTTGTATTAGTACACATAATATATATATATATATATAATAGTTTTAATTTAAATAGGATTATTCTGCTTTAGATTATTTCTATAGTATTGTTAATAATGTCTAATGATGAAAGGGAATTATGTACATACAATTATTATCTTTTTCAACATATTATCATTACAGAAAGATATTATATTTATTGAAACAGGTATTATTTATAAATATATATATATATATATATATATAACATACATATAATACTAAAGGCATTTTTGCAATTATCCACCTATTACTTGCAAATTAATGTTTAGATTGACATCACCCTCATCTATCTATTTACGAATAAATACACACAATGGCGATATTCTTATTGGAGAATAGGTGATAAGTTATCACTGATAACTACATAATTGAAGAAATACAAAATTCAAAATATTATATTATATATCAGTGTATTCAATTCCATATATATCACATCGATATATATTATCGTTATTTATATCAAGTTAGGTAGGTATTATAGCCTACTATTATTATATAGGTATGTATTGATTTACGACGTACGATTGTACGTTGAGATTCATTATCACTGATAATTTATCAGTTATAATTTATCACATTGGTCAATATTTAGCTACCGATCTATTAGAATTTTTTCAATAATAATATAATTATAATAGATTATAGAGCTCAAAGTTATGAAAATGTCAGCATATGTCTGGAAGATTCAATGACATGAAATATATTATAATAACCATAGTCCATTGTCAATATGGATTCACATATCTACACTGCGTATTCCTTAAATCTGGTTGGGCAAAATGCCGTTAAATCTTCGACAAGTGTAGCAATATTCTTTGCCTTCATTCCAAATCAATATCATTTATTTAGCCAAACTATAAAGAATATATTAACATCTAGATTAAAGAAGAATATAATATTTTTTATTAAAAGCATTCTCGAATATAAAATGGTGATCGCCAGCAGATTATATTAGTGCAGTCTATTGAGGACTTCTTATAATTACATAATTGATATCTGATATTATATATGTTAAAATATAACTTAAATTACATTACTAGAGTCAACGTATTTATTCAATAAAATGCAATTTTAGAATTTGAGACTTCGATATAATGAAAACCGTGGAGCTAATTACTTTGTAGAATAAAGTCGATCAGAAAAGTATTGAAATTAGGTTATATTGAGATAATAGCGGTAATACAAAATATTGATGCACTCTATAAATCAGTGGTTCCCAACCTATGGGTCACGAGTCATGACCCATACTTGGGTCATTGAGTATTTTGTGTAGGTCCTGATTCAATTTCTAAAAAATAATATAAATGCTTTTATATGCAAATTGGATTTATGGTCGAGAAAACTTTAAGATGGAAATATATATTTAAATATATGTATATTAATTTTTATATGATTATTTTATGATTAAAGTATAATAATAACAAAATAAAATTTGTCATTGGGTCATGGTATATTTTTTAATTAAGAATTATAAAAAAAGGGTCACGGTGAAAACAGGTTGGGAACCACTGCTCTAAATATATATTCGAGAAAAGAAATTATTATGAGGAGTTGATTAAAGTATACAAACAAATTACAAAATAATTAGTATAATGATAACATATGATAAAATTGAAGAGTTATAAATATTAGTTTTTGCTAAAATGGCCCATTTAATATGTTATTAAATTATTATGGGGCCCATACGTTTTTTTTGCCCGGGGCCCATAGTATGCTTAAGCCGGCCCTGTCTATATGTGATATATATTGTTAGATCCACATTATAGAATTATAATTATTAATGATGTGCTTAAATAAATACTTAAACAACAACAACAACGCACACACACACACACACGCGCACACACGCGCACACACCTGATTATATACACTCCCAGCTCTGATTATTGAACCTTTACTTAGGCATAATACGTGAATATTTCACCTCTGACATATATCACGAAGTTTGGATGCGACCGTAGTGAATGGTTTGTGGGTGAGTGTGGGTGTGTGAGTGTGTGTGTGTGGGTGTGTGTGTGTGGGCGTGTGTGTGTGGGTGTGTGTGAGTGTAGGTGTGTGTGTGGGCGTGTGTGTGTGGGTGTGAGTGTGGGTGTGTGAGTGTGGGTGTATGTAAGTGTAGATGTGTGTGTGTGGGCGTGTGTGTGTGGGTGTGTATGTATGTATGTGTGTGTGGGTGGGTGTGTGTGGGTGTGTGTGTGTGGGTGTGTGTGTGTGGGTGTGAGTGTGTGGGTGTGAGTGTGAGTGTGTGAGTGTGGGTGTGTGAGTGTGGGTGTATGTAAGTGTAGGTGTGTGTGTGTGGGCGTGTGTGTGTGGGTGTGAGTGTGGGTGTGTGAGTGTGGGTGTATGTAAGTGTAGATGTGTGTGTGTGGGCGTGTGTGTGTGGGTGTGTATGTATGTATGTGTGTGTGGGTGGGTGTGTGTGGGCGTGTGTGTGTGGGTGTGTGTGTGGGTGTGTGAGTGTGGGTGTATGTAAGTGTAGATGTGTGTGTGTGGGCGTGTGTGTGTGGGTGTGTATGTATGTATGTGTGTGTGGGTGGGTGTGTGTGGGTGTGTGTGTGTGGGTGGGTGTGTGTGGGTGTGTGTGTGTGGGTGTGTGTGGGTGTGAGTGTGTGGGTGTGAGTGTGAGTGTGTGAGTGTGAGTGTGTGAGTGTGGGTGTGTGAGTGTGGGTGTATGTAAGTGTAGGTGTGTGTGTGTGGGCGTGTGTGTGTGGGTGTGAGTGTGGGTGTGTGAGTGTGGGTGTATGTAAGTGTAGATGTGTGTGTGTGGGCGTGTGTGTGTGGGTGTGTATGTATGTATGTGTGTGTGGGTGGGTGTGTGTGGGTGTGTGTGTGTGGGTGTGTGTGTGGGTGTGTGAGTGTGGGTGTATGTGAGTGTAGGTGTGTGTGGGTGTGTGAGTGTGGGTGTGTGTGTGTGGGTGGGTGTGTGTGGGTGTGTGTGTGTGGGTGTGTGTGTGTGGGTGTGTGAGTGTGGGTGTATGTGAGTGTAGGTGTGTGTGGGTGTGTGAGTGTGGGTGTGTGTGTGTGGGAGGGTGTGTGTGGGTGTGTGAGTGTTGGTGTATGTGAGTGTAGGTGTGTGTGGGTGTGTGAGTGTGGGTGTGTGTGTGTGGGTGTGTGTGTGGGTGTGTGAGTGTGGGTGTGTGAGTGTGGGTGTATGTAAGTGTGTGTGTGTGTGGGTGGGTGTGTATGTATGTGTGTGTGGGTGGGTGTGTGTGGGTGTGTGTGTGTGAGTGTGGGTGTATGTAAGTGTGTGTGTGTGTGGGTGGGTGTGTATGTATGTGTGTGTGGGTGGGTGTGTGTGGGTGTGTGTGTGGGTGTGGGTGTGTGGGTGTGTGAATGTGGGTGTATGTAAGTGTAGGTGTGTGTGGGTGTGGGTGTGTGGATGTAGTTGTGTGAGTGTAGGTGTGTGAGTGTGGGTGTATGAGTATTGTTTTCATTTGCAAATGTGTAATAATATAGTGGTATACTAGGATGGTTTCCCCCAGCTAACAGTAATAGCCTCATAATAGCAGCATAACAGCATATTTAATAACCTCACATGTTTACATTGTGCTATTATGCTGTTATTGTGTTGCCATTAAATGTATATTATGCTGCTATTACTTTGTCATGCTGTTATGCTGCTGTTGTGCTGCTATTTAATGTCTATTATGCTATTATTATTCTGCTATTAATTTTAATAGTATATTATGCTACTATTATGTTGCTATTATGAGGCTATTACTGTTAGTTGGGTGGCAATATCTGTTTACTGGCAGAAATCGTTAACTTTACTCCCACTGGATATCGCTGTAATCTTTACAAAAGTTCAATAAAACACCGCTTACATTTCGATGTACACGATATTGAATATAGCGGACGACCGAATTAATGTTGCGGGTTATAATCTTTGGTGATGCTATTAACTACAAGTACAAGACACGTTGTCACTTATATCTATGAGAATATTGATATGATACGATACAAAACTATAGTATACCTAGCGTTATAACGGTATACTACATTGTACGACGTACACTGTACAGTTGCTATCTCTCTCATGTAAAATTTCTAGGAAATTATGCACTAAATATATGAATTTCAATTTTTTTTCGGATTTTACTTTCTAATGATTTATTTCCATGTGTGCACGTGCAATGTGCACTAATGAGTATGTGTATTCTTTAACGAAAAATGTCTAAATATAATATCCGCCTTATTGTACGACGGTGAGGTATGTTCACAATCTGAATACATGGCGTCTCTAAGCATAGCTATAACCCTAACAGTGTATGTCGTAACCCTAGTGTACATTGTACCCCGTCTACCCCGTGACATCACTACGTAGATCACGTGATAACCAGCTGGTCACGTGATCACTACGATATGTCTCTCTTCAACCGTGACATCGTATAACCTATGTCACACCTACATTGTACGTCAGAACCTTTTAAAGAGTTGTTGTGGGCAACTGCCTTCATACTGACCCAAAGTTCCCTCATACTGCCCCAAAGTGTCCTCATACTACCCCAAAGTACCCTCATACTTCCCCAAAGTGCCCCCATATTGCCCCAAAGTGCCCTCATACTACCCTAAAGTGCCCATATACTACCTTAAAGTGCCCTCATACTACCCCAAAGTGCCCTTATACTACCTTAAAGTATCCTCATACTGCCCCGAAGTGCCCTAAAGTGCCCTCATATTACCCTAAAGTGCCCTCATACCACCCTAAAGTGCCCTTATACTGCCCCAAAGTATCCTCATACTGCCCCAAAGTACCCTCATATTGCCCTAAAGTACCCTCATGCTGCCTCAAAGTGCCCTTATACTGCCCCAAAGTATCCTCATACTGCCCCAAAGTACCCTCATACTTCCCCAAAGTGCCCTAATACTAACCCAAAGTTCCCTCATACTACCCTAAAGTGCCCATATACTACCTTAAAGTGCCCTTATACTACCCCAAAGTGCCCTTATACTACCCCAAAGTACCCTCATACTGCCCCAAAGTACCCTCATACTGCCCTAAAGTGCACTTGTGTTCCCTTATTTATGAATTTTTGCCCATGCAAAATCATATTTTTCATAATCAATTATATCATAATCCTGTTTATTTAGTAAATCATTAGGAGTGTATTTATATAGGAGTTTATTTGATAGTTTTTCAAATATAATTATATATACCTATTATTGTAATCACTCACCCCCCCTCCCACTTTTAAATCCTCAAAAAGTGTGATTGAATTTTCCAGATCATACCATCATTTAACAGTACATATTATATATAATATTTAATATTTATTTATTGAAATCTCATATATATATATTGACTACAATAAAATAATAGATGGATACAAATGGACCCCTCGATTAATCATAGACTTATACATGTAATATATAACTGTGAGGGGCCACGGACAATACAAATAGTAACATTTTGTTCTTATGTTTTGATTTATCGTTTATTATTAAAGTTCTTGATAAACACAAGAGAAAAACAAGAACTGCCTAGAGTCCAACCCGGGAACTCTGGCTTACTAGATTTTGATTGTCCCAATGCCATAGACCCCAAACTATAGTCTATAGATATATATATATATGATGTTCATAACACTATTTTTATAATAAAAATATATTTTGGTTCAATATTGGTGATGCGTTTAAGGTTTTAAAAAAAATATTAATTTTGAATAATAAAATTTCGATTTCGAAATTTTGCCACTCCTGTGTAATTGTATTGATTATGTTTAAACAATGACATTGACAAGGACATTGACAAGGAATCGGTGTTCTGAAATTTGCTGAAAAAATTATAAAAAGCGTATCTATTTCATGTAATTTTATGTTTAAAACCGGTTAAACCGTCAAAAACCTCATAGATAAAAATAATTTTATTTCATTTATTTATTAATTCATATATTAGAATTATAATAGAAGCATGCAACTATTCATATGATAAATGAAGAATACATTTATTAGAATAATAATAGAAACATTATATATGAAGAATACATATATACATAAGAATGAATTTATAAATATATATATATGTATTGTTCATATATTATTATTAACTTCTATTATTAACATATACTCTGTTATTATAATTTCAAAGCAACTGTATTTATTGTAAATATATGAAATTTATATATTTATATTATATAATATAATTATATATATTATATATATTACATTATATAACAATTATATATATATATTACATAATTGATTCAGAAAACCATATTTTATCATTTTATAGATTTCAATTCAAAATAAAATTATTTTCTATAGAAAATCAACAAAATAAAAATACTGTGAATGAAATGATTGTTTTCAGGAATATTATTTTTAATAATTCTTTAATAATAATAAATATTCAGAGATATATGATAACAAAAAAATTGTATTTATAAATAATAATATAATATATATTTAAAAAATTAAGAATAAAATTTATGAAATCAAATAAATTTAATTTATTGAAATAATATATATATACATAATTTGTATTATTTAAAATGATTCAGTATTATTTATATATTGTATACAATATAATATAATAAATAAGGAATATTATACGTTTTATATTTTTAATTTTAATAGATATAATTAATTTAATCTTATAGCTGTCATATATTAGATACATATTTATTTAAGATATTTAATATATTAATAAGAATTTATTCATTGAATATAGATTATTTATTATGCATTTATTTTAAAAAAATGAGTTTTTGACATTGTTGTTAAACCGATTTTTGTATAAACACTGCAAACCATTTTAACACTGCAAGGAACAATAACGAAAATGTATTTAAATTTTGTAAATTTTACCGTAATGGATCTATATAATAATGAGTATTTTCATAAATACTATATTCTTCTAATAGATAACATTAATATATTGTAAATATTATCCATAATATTCCTAATTACAATATTTATTCTTGGATAAATAATTTTAAAAATAGAATACAATTTATATATATATATAAATTTCCTAAAAATGAGTATTTATTAAAATTATAAAGAGCTATTTTTTAATTTATAATACTTGTACGCTAAAATATAACATGTTAAGGTGAGTTCGAAAATTTACTTAAATGTGTTAAGGTACCAACACCACAGAAAAAATGGTCATTTATTAATGATTTTTTTAAAAATTAAAGAAATTGCATATACTTTTTTAAGTCAAATTGTTATATGTTGTGATTAATGAATTAGTTTTATTATAAAGTTATAAAATATAACGATTCTGTAACAAATTATGTAAATCCTAGAAATAAAATTATTTTCGTTATGCATTTGATATTATTCATAGGAACTATACACATTACATATATTCTGAAATATTCATGATTATAGCTTACTTATAAATATGAGAAATATACATATTTATATTGTTTGGTATTTTACTATCTATTCCCATGAAGACGCTGGCCCAATATTGAAACAAATTAAAAATAAATTGTTGTAGATATTCTCAATACTCATATTAAAATTTAAATCCTTTGAAGGTCAAATCCATTTCTAACATGTTTAAAACTACTGTTAGTGTACTGCTGGAGATGTCATGTGTATGTATACATAAAATAATATTATTATTTACTTTAATGTAATGGATTGAAATATGATGATAACTTATGTTCATGAACAGTGTTTTATTATTTTTATTAATTTATATATATATATATATGTATCTTCTATTTTATTGTTTCATTTACTAATTATATTACAAAGAATGAATCATTATTATTATATTATTACTTTTACTAATATTGTAATCTGTACATGAACATATTGGAGGTATCTACCAAATAAAGCCTAGGCGTTCACTGATCCTCCATAGACGTATGATATACATAGTATGTCATATGTCTATAAACTGATTTCATTCATTCATTCATATTGATGACATCACATGGAGTACTATGCTGCTTTCTACATAGTATACAATGCTGAGTGTCTACCTGATATTCCTTTCAAGACACGAAAATAACTATAATAATAAGAGATCTCGAATGTAATTTTTGAAATACTATTAATGAAGTTGTCTGCAAAAGCTGATATATAATCGAAGTTTTTACGAAATATTATATAATATTGTAAACTTTTCAATAAGAAACTTATAGTTAGGAAAATATGGATATTTAAATAATACAAAATAAATTTATATATATATAATGTGAATATAATGATTTTATATTTATTACTTGGATTAATTAATTTATGTGTTAATATAAATCATATTATTTTAAAGTATACCATGTTGTGATCATATATTCGAATATATACTATATACATTATCATATCAAGGGGAGAAGACAATCATTTTCCAAGAACTCCAAATCGCTGATGCCGCAAATTATTTCAAAAAACTATAATACCATTATATCTATATTGATCATTTATTGGAATGAAATTCTTCACTCAGACAACTTTGCTTTTTATAAAATTGCAAACGCCTTTGAAAATATTAAATATAAAAAGTTAAATCTTAATATATAAATAAATTAGACATTTAATAATCTGACTTATTTTAGTTTAAAAGTTTACTTTAATTTATAAAATGAATAAAGGCAATAGGTAATAAGCGTAAACATAAAATAGTGGTTACTTACTCCAGACGTCTGTATATAGAACATTTATAGAACATAGATTACACATTACATAAACTAAATAAAGGTAATAAGTATTATTCTATAATGTAGATGTAAGCATAATTAGTAGATACAGATTCATCATAGCGTTACGTAACGAATATATTACACAACCCTTGAACTTTGACCGCCGGCATATGATCAGAGATACGACTGAGGAGAGAAGTGAGTTTAAACTTAAGTATTGAAACACTATCTTAGAAATGCTTAGAAATAGGTAGATAAATTGCTGTTATGCTGATGATATGATCTCGTAATTGTGTGGGTATGACATACGAGAAGACCACGATGAAGATAGCAGTTAGCCATTCCGATGCAGACGGTATTCGTAATCAGCCGTTTGAAAAGATAGGGTTCTTTTGTTTAGTTGTCACTTTTCAAAATAATAATAAAACATACCTACCACTCTTTTATTTTAAGAAATAGATTATTGTAATATTAAACTGTCAGCGCCAATGAAATAACTTTAAGCTTTATCAGGCGGAACTAACTATTTATAAAGAAATCAGAATTTGTGAATTATTATTTGTATACTATAGTATTATATATATTATAGTATTATCAGGGAGTATATTATCTCCCTGGTATTATATATATATATATATATATATACTATAGTATTATATATAATTATACATTTTAATATCAGGAAAAGAAATACGAAGAGTCTATAGAAAAACAACAAACGAGGTATATGTAGAGGAAGATCGAGTATGATATAGGGGAAAGAGATATATACGTAGAGATGTAGAGACAGAGATACAGAGGTTAGGAATGCATGTAGAGATGTAGAGACAGCTAGAGAAGGAGGTTGGTAATGCATGTAGAGATGTAGAGACAGCTATAGAAGGAGGTTGGTAATGTATGTAGAGATGTAGAGACAGAGAGAGAAGAAGGTTGATAAAGCATGTAGAGATGTAGAGACAGCTAGAGAAGGAGGTTGGGAATGCATGTAGAGATGTAGAGACAGAGAGAGAAGGAGGTTGGGAATGCATGTAGAGATGTAGAGACAGAGAGAGAAGGAGGTTGGTAAAGCATGTAGAGATGTAGAGACAGCTAGAGAAGGAGGTTGGGAATGCATGTAGAGATGTAGAGACAGAGAGAGAAGGAGGTTGGTAAAGCATGTAGAGATGTAGAGACAGCTAGAGAAGGAGGTTGGTAATGCATGTAGAGATGTAGAGACAGAGAAAGCAGGAGGTTAGGAATGTATGTAGAGATGTAGAGCGACATATACATAAAGGAAGATATATAAATAGAGAAAGTTAATTAAATAATAGGTACGTGATAATGATATTGTACGTGTTTGCGTGTGTGTGTGGATGAGTTATCGAAAGAGAAAGAAAAACACTCCAAAATAAATGATATTTATTACGCTAAAATATATAAGTCTTAATATATAGTTAGAAGTTATAGGTTAACCGATGATTCATCATATGATTCATCAAATGACTCATCAGATGATTGATCAGATGAACTCGCCACCGTGGTTTTGCTGAGGAGCATGCAGATCTCTGCCGTTAGTTCCGACTACGTTAAAAGAACAGTTAGCCATTCCGAAAGAGGGGAGCATCGCTCCCATGGGGTGGTGGTGGTGGTGATGAGGGGGTGGGGGTGGAGGAGGAGGGGCTCCGTGGTTTGGGGCTCCGTTGATCACTACAGGCTGTAGAGCGAACAGATTAGAGGAGTGTTCGATGGGATAGGCTGGTGGGTTGGTCCACATATTCATCTGTGGGTTCTGTAAAGGGACGAAGTTCAGTTATTAACCGATCTCAATTATATGTAAATATATATATAAGTGGGAAAATAATTAATAACTATAATAAAATCTATCATTATATATATATATATATATATATATATATATATATATAAATATATCAGATGAATATGTGTTATCATACATTATCGGTTAACTACGTAACTCGAGTCAAGCGTTACACCTAGCGGTAACCTTTTCGTACTGCGGCATGTCGGTAACGGAATATCCGCCTCCTGACAGACCCAAATAGTTACGATTATCGTAGAACTGTTGACCCTTCTCTACGACGGTCATCTTTCCGGCGGGAACGACGAACCCGCTATCTATGGGCACGAATTGACCGGCGCCGTACGAGGCCGGCAATAAGTAGGCGTGGTTTACGGCCTGGACGGATCCGCCCACCGCGACCTGATTGAAAGAAGGACTCGGTGTAGATATCATACGACCACCACCGTTGACCTGAGCGTACGTGGCCGGAGGACTGGGAGTGGCGTGGTAGTCTGCTGGGCTTGACCTCTGGGTGACGTAACCGGGGCTTGACCTCTGGGTACCGTAGCCGGGGCTAGGTACGTGAACCAGGGTAGGGCTCCGAGCGTTCCGGGCGTATACTACGACTGGCATGTCACCCCCGTTAGGCGGTAAGAGGAGCATGTCTTGTTCTGTGTCTAACTGTGGGTGATAGGTGGCAGTAGTAGTGCTGGTGGTAGTAGTAGTGCTGGTGGTAGTAGTAGTGCTGGTAGTAGTAGTGCTGGTAGTAGTAGTGCTGGTAGTAGTAGTGCTGGTAGTAGTAGTGCTGGTAGTAGTAGTAGTAATAGTAGTAGTAGTAGTAGTAGTAGTAGTAGTAGTAGTAGTAGTAGTAGTAGTAGTAGTAGTAGTAGTAGTAGTAGTAGTATTAGTAGTAGTAGTAGTAGTAGTAGTAGTAGTAGTAGTAGTAGTAGTAGTAGTAGTAGTAGTAGTAGTAGTAGTAGTAGTAGTATTAGTAGTATAGTCATAATTAGGATATTATATATATATATAAAAATAGAGCATATTTATATGTATAAGTTACTTATAGGTATAACATATATGTATAAACATCCTTGTGTGTATGTTGCCATGACAATCATTGATTATCACTTCACCAGCTATTGTTGTTGTTGTTGCCGATTAGTTTGTTTACGCCTACTACTACAACCGACTGGCCTACTCCTACTACCACTATAGTGGGCGCGGCGGGTTTCCGTGGTGTGTTTGTTTTGATATACCACACACGGCGTTCGCAGGCGTCAAGTCACCCCCACCCCCTCGAATCTTACATCATATTTAATACACGCTTGAGTATCGATCGCTTGGTGGGCACGCGATGTATAATGTAGTGCGCGTGTGTGTGCGCGCTTATGTGTGTTCGCGTGTGCGTGTGTGTGCGCGTGTGCGATTACGAGGTATACCTATGCGCACCTCGGAGTGTGGATTCTATGTAACGATGCATCATATTATTTATAACTATTTTATAACATAGTTGTTTAATTTATAACCTATTTATATATATATATATATATATATATATATATATATATATATATATATACAGTGTATAGTATACTGTATATACACTATACTGTACAGTATATACAGCGTATACTATGGTATTGTCACATCCATCAACCAACGTTCATCAGTATACCAATAGTTCAGCTGAAACATGTAATACGCTAAATATCCGGGTAATCTACACGAAACCAACTGATATACAATGTATACAATATCAATATATATCTATATATATATATATATATATATATATATATATATATATATATATATAACAAATTAAATATAATTAGTTAACGGAAATGTAATTCTTTATTAAATGCCCATCACGTAAATAAATCGCCCGACGTCCATTGGACGACGTCCAATGGTATATAGACTACGTAAACATAGGTGTGTGATGTGTGCGTATAGGGGTGTGCGTTTTTGTTTATTTCCGCACACTTTATTACACGTGATCATTAATTAGTGATACGGAACGCGAATAAAACGAATATTTTAATTTTCGCTAATTTCACAAAATTAAATAACCACTTTAAACAAAGCGCACATTAAACATAACTAAAACACAATACCTCACTAACTACCGCTACAACCACGTTAACACCGAGTTCACACCTCTGCTACCACTACAACCGCGATAACCTGCTCGATAAGGACATGACTTTCTCCGAGGACCTAAAGAACACCGTGATACACGATTGTCCGTGCATGAAGGACATAGTGGGCGTGTCTAACGTTAAGTTTGTGGCTGTACTTACCGTAACAGCAGTGGGTGGATACGTGTTAGGGGTAGGGGTCAAACGGTTCGCTAAAGATGTAGCTAAACTGAGGAACAATAAAGAGAAGGTTTGCCCGCGTTAACATAGCGTTATTACACATACACTTTCATCACTTCGCCTATTGTAATAATGTTACCAGCTCACCTTATGTAAACATACACACACACTCACACACACACACACACATACACACACATACACTCACATACACTCACATATACGCACATATACGCACACATACACGCACATATACTTCTGAAACACAACCCATCATTATGTAATAAACTTCCCAAGACCATTACTAATGAGAAACTATCAACTTCATTTAAAACTATACAGACACTTACTTTAACTTAACTAACTTTCCGTACTACATTTACATACGCACTAATTGAATTACTAACTTACTATCCATCCACACCTTACTTTATCATATTTATTATAATTTATTTTAATTTATGGATGTCGTCATAACATTAATATTATATGTATCACATATGTAACAATTATTTGAAATTTTATTTTGTGAATAAATCAATTTACTACTATATATATATTAGTATACTACTACTACTACTACTGCTACACATTCATACAACTATACACATACACATACATACATACACATACATACATACAAAAGTTGTATTACCACTCGATGTCATTGTTCCGTACAGATTTACTTACAGTTACACCTTTATATTCAGATATGATTTATTTATATATTATGAACTACTAATCTTAAAATCAACTTTTTATAGTTTATAGATTTATAGATTATACAGTTTATACACACGTTATGTTAGATTAAGCTATACACCAGTGAGGGCTTTCTCTATATTCTGTGTTTTAAATAAACCACTTCATTCATTCATTCATTCATTCATGTATGCACGTATCTGTAGATGTCAGATAAATATCATTGTCACCATATTGATCTTCATCACCACCTACACCCTACACCCATACCTACACCCATACCTACACCTACACCCATACCTACACCAATACATGTACCAACACATATACCACATTACAAATTCATAATCATCATCATATATATATTTATATATATATATATA
>OZ025242.1:93523551-93628551 GCA_964019155.1 Osedax fenrisi | reverse complement strand
ATGTAAGCGTTTCTATTAAGAACACCGTCGGCAGGTGTCACTGCGCCTCTCGTATCAATTAAGCGGCGCTCGACCATTGTGTCCACCCCGATCCATAGACATATTACATAACCGCACCGGCTCGCATACTCGCACACTTAAACGCACGCATACGCGCACACTATAGTGATCATCAAGTTTATCGTTTGTATATTTTGCATATATATGTATATATATATATATATATGTATATATATATTATATATATATGTATATATATATATATATATATATATATATATATAATATGTCTATAATAGATAAATATAAAATTAATAATTTGTTATCGCCCTCTCAGGAATTAAACTCATGAGCGATGCCATTTAACGAAACGAATCGATCGTCTAATGTACACCTACGACGTATATTAATGTGTACATTGTGTACATTGTTTATATCGAGGTAATGTGCTGCAGTCGAGCGGGAGCCATTGAAATGATAACTCGAATGGCGTTTTTAATGCCTAGATCGGTACTTTAAGTTCTACATTAATATAGTCGGCATTGAAATTCAACAATATTTTAATGGCTTTTATATATACTATTATTATATTATTATATTATTATATATTATATATTATATATAATATATCATTATATATATAATGTATATTATGCCAATATTTATATATTTATGTTCACTATATTTTATATTATATTAAATATATTAGTTATTCAAATTATTCGATAATATTATTAAATATCCATATATCCATACATATATACATTATATATATATATATATATACTATATATATACACTGTTATATAGTTAGATATATTATAGATGAACAAACATGTCCTCCTATTATAATACATGTAATTATAATTAATATTACTACAATTATGTATGACATTATATTAAAATTAGCAAATTAAATTAGTGTTAATGAATAACGTAAATACAACTTAATATTAAACATAATATAATAATGTATTAATATATTGTACAACTTTACTTCATATGTACACAATAAATTAAATAATATATTTCTGAAATTGTAGATAATATAATTTTCGAAAAATAATCAAATAATCGTATATACATATAAATTATGATATTGAAATGTATAATTACTATTATTATCATTATTATTATTATTATTATTATTATTATTATTATTATTATTATTTAACAATACACGAGGACATGAGTTTCATAGCACGTGTCGAACATATACAAAGAACAATCACTCTATCTTAGATTCTATCTAGAACACAATACTAAAGTTATTATAACTAATTATATTTACATTAAAAGTTAATAGGCGCACGTGAGAGGACATACCTGGACGCGTCCTTCGGATAGTTCACAGTTCAAAGCGAGCTGAAGACGAGCGTAAACATCCGGATAATGAGTCTTAATGAAAACGTTCTCCATCTCCTCGAGTTGAACGGTCGAGAAAGTGGTCCTATTGCGACGACCTTTCTTCGGGTCGAGGTCGTCGAGTTCTTCCTTCCCTCCGTTAGAGGCGCTGACGTTGGTGTTGATGACCGCGGCGGCGTTGTCCTGGATCTGGGCTACGTCAGGTGGTATCATCAATTCCATCGTCATCTGGGCGTTGTTCGCGGATGACATCGCAACCACTTCTGACAACGTGTGGTCGGTGCGTGCGGTGAGGGGGCGTGTTCTACCGAAACGAGGCGGGCGACGCCGGTTGTATTCCACATAGACAAGGATGGGCGTGTTCAACGAAACGGGGGGGGGGTGGGTGGGGCGTATTCCATCAAAAATAAGGCGGGTGTATACCACCGAAACGGGGTGGACGTATTCCACCAAAACGGGGGGCGGGCGTATTTCGGGGACAGTAATCGCGATATTCTAGAACTTTCTAGCGCTTACGAGAGGGTTGAATTCGATCACGAAATGTATTGAGATATTCACTAATATCTCTTGTATGTATTACTAAGTATGTTCATTAATTATATTAATATTAAACCTATTAATTATATTTCTCTAATTTATTATTTTACACATTTATACATTTATTAATACTATAGAATATCAATAGAAATACTTAATTAACGTATAAATATGTTATCTATATATTTTACATCGTATACATGTATGTAATTACCATGGTAACTATACTTAGTTACCATAAAGTACAATTAGGCAGCAATACAACCTTACAGGTGTTTATTATGCCTATGTGTAATTATTAATATGAATATTTGATATTTAGCTACTATATACCTATAGTTATAAGTAGCGAAACATTAGAGGTAATGTGCCGTCCTCTCGTATTGACAGACCACCACTGCGCATGCGTTATTATAGCCTCGTTATCGACTTAGAATCTTAATCTTTGTACACGCTTATATATCCGTAGTAACACTCTTAAGGGTATACGCTTGACCTCCATTAGCTAAAGGAGGCAATGGTATACGCTTGACCTGAGACCTCGATGTAAAAAGATAGGGTTTTTTTATGTTTAAAAAGTCTATTAGTTATGAATACACGTATTGTATACATTGTATATATTGTATACTTGTATAAATTGCATACATTGTATACAATGTATACAATGTATACAATTTATATTTGTATATATTGTATACATTGTATACATACATTTTACATTTTATGGTTTTCGGACTGCGAACTGTGCTTATAAAGCAGTCGGCCGTCCATATATATTTTAAGTTAATGATTCATATTAAATATATGGGTTTTCAGTAGTTTCTTGAAGTTTGGAGTTGATGGTGTAGTACGGATGGATGTGGGGAGAGTGTTCCAGGAGTATGGGACGGATATTGCCTATGCGCGGTGTTGGTTGAATGTAAGTTGTGTTTAGGAGGGAGTTGAAGTTGAAACGTATTGCTGGAGCGTGTAGTGGTACTAGTTGGTAATTTAAGTTTGAGTATGGATGCTAGGTAGTCAGGAGAGTCATGGTGGATTGCTTTATGAGCCAGTAGTAGAGTTGTATATAGGATTCTATGGCGTACAGGTAGCCAGTGGAGTTTAACTAGGAATGGAGATATATGAGTATGGGAGTATTTTGATATGTTGACCTATAGTTATAGCTATATAATTTTGAATAATTTGGAGTTAAGTAACATACGATGAGGGGGTATTGTAAAGGATAAAATTGCAGTAGTCGAATAGAGGTAGGATGTAAGTAGAATCTATAATAGTAGGGGTGGATATTGATATTGAACGACGAATAAGGCGTAGTGAATGTAGTTGATAGTTTAATAATGTATACTTGTATATATTGTATACAATATATATATATATATATATATATATATATATATACCGTTTCTCCCGCCGGCATTTCGGGCAGTGGTTCTTTACATTGTGTTCCCCATGTCACGAGTTCGTATACGTGATATATTACACATCATCCTACATTGTAATGAGTAAAGGATACAGCTTGACACAGATTGACACAGATTGACACAACTTTAATGTATGTAATACCCTGGTAATATTATTGGAAATGTTCAAATACAATAAAAAATTTGATAATCAATTTAATGGTATTTGAACAATATTTCACATCTAAACCCATTAAAATAATGGTACTATAGTAGGAATAGTTGATTCTGTCAAGTACTATTAAATATATCATTCAATACGTTGTTCAGTGGAATTGTTCACACTGAATACTCTGAAACTATTGTTTTAATATATTGTTCGTGTATGTTCCTGTGTATGATACTATAGTACCATTATTTTAAGTGTTTTAAATGTGAAATATTGTTCAAATACCATTAAATTAGTTCATTAATAATAATGGTACTACGTTCTTAGCTCCGATAATAACACGTAGAGATATAGCAGGGTGTACACAGTGTACAGTGTACAGTACGCGAGAGATAGTATTGCATCATCATACGAAATGCACATATACGTATGACGTATCACGTGACACGATTGCGTAATGTGCAGTGTATACTTATTATATTTTAAATGATTATAATGTATAGTGAAACAAGTATATGTATATACCAAAGATTTTGCGAAGCAAGACAAATCTGTGTATATACTATATATATATATATATATATATATAGTATATATTTACATATATGGTTCACACGGTGGATGGTATACCATATATGGTACTATATATATAATAGTACTATAGTATATATATATATATATATAAATATATATATATATATATATACTATATATTTACATATATGGTTCACACGGTGGATGGTATACCATATATGGTACTATATATATAATAGTACTATAGTATATATATATATATATATATATATATATATATATATATATACTATATATTTACATATATGGTTCACACGGTGGATGGTATACCATATATGGTACTATATATATAATAGTACTATAGTATATATATATATATATATATATATATATATATATATATATACTATATATATACACTGTTACAAATAATGATACTTTATATTATATAATTATATACATTTTAAAGCTATATAAATTATATAGCTTTAAAATGTGGAATACCATTACATCTTTCAAATATATGTTATGATAGCATTTATATGTTGAGTGTATGCAATACATACATTTATAAGTTATAACTATAGTATAATATAGGTATTAAATATAGTTATAAGTTATACATATATCTAATACCTATAACTATAGCTAATACCTATAGTATCATAGTATCATAGACTATGATACTATGATTCATAGTATACGCTATGTATACATCCTATATATATCCTATATATATTATCCTATAGGATGTATATATACTTTTATCTAACTATTAAAAAGTAGTTATATACTAATTAATAAACATAGTTAAGCTGCATCTGTTGGCGGCGACCGGTTACCAGAGCTAGTGTGCGACCGGTTGCCCGTGCTGTTACCCGTGATGGTGAACGCCGTGTGAACGTCGCTTTAGATAAACACTGTGCGACTTTACGTCGGTGTACGAAACAATCAAAAGCACGATCGCTATAGTATAGTATAGTAGTCGTGCTTTTGATTGTTTCGTACACTGACGTAAAGTCGCACAGTGCGACGTTTAGCTAAATCGGCGTTCACACGGCGAGTACCAGAACGGGTAACAGCACGGTTACTAGCGCCATTGTTTTCACACCTCACCGGTCAACGCGCGTACGGTAGCGCTCGTACGATGCAGTGGTCAACCTGTATTGACCGTTAAGGTGCTAGTGTGGTGACGGTGGCGCCGCCCTAACGGACGGTGGTAGACTATAGAGGACATGTCCTACTGCGTCCTTCCACGATGCACACCCCTCATGTGACAGTTGTACAGTGATATGATTGGTTGGATATAGGCCTATCAGTACAGTGTGATAGAAATGCATATACATATGATAGAAATATATATATATATATATACGTGTGTGTATGTATATATATGTGTATGTGTATGTGTGTATGTGTATGTGTATGTGTGTATGTGTGTATGTGTGTATGTGTGTATGTGTATGTGTATGTGTGTGTGTATGTGTGTGTATGTATGTGTGTGTGTGTGTGTGTGTGTGTGTGTGTGTGTGTGTGTGTGTGTTTATATATAATATATATGTGTGTGTGTTTTATTCATTAGTACCCTTATCATAATAATTTAAGTATCAGTGTGTTATATTATTATATACATATTATATATTTATTCTACTTTAAATTAGGCTTTCGGAAACTATAAATATATCCTATGTACGTCGTACATTATACGATTTACAATTAAGTAATTTCTAACTTAGAATAGTTCAAAATTAAAATGTTTAGAAAAATAATTTATAATAAGGGGTTCGCATCAATTCCGGTTTTCTATTTACGGCCGTAAAACATGTATTATAGATTATAATTTATAGTACATATATAATACTGTATACCGTATATATATACCGTAAAAATATATACTATAATACATATTTTGTCGACCGTAAATAGAAAACCGGAATTGACATGAACCCACATTATAATGTAGAATATTTATTAATATTATTTATATGTCTTCTTGTTATTTATAAATATACTATATTCATATAAAATTATAATCTTAATATATATATATATATAGAATAGCTCCAAATATGGGCATACATATAACTGGGCATGCGCGGAATAATACATCCGATAATAGCCGCAGTTCTATTTATAGACATTATACGTTTAGTAATAATTGTCGACCCACACAATGGCGTCTAATTTAACCGCCGTATAATAGTAATAAACATTCAATGTATCGATGCTATATAACCATTAAAACGGCGAGTACGAAGTCAATGGCAAGGTCATTCAATATTATCAAGGTCATTCAATATTATTAACCATGTACTGATAAATTAATAAATTTAAAAAATATATATTTATAAAATTGTATATTTTACTATTTTATATATAAAATACGTATACGCATAGAATAGTTCTAGCCACTTTATCTATATGTTCTTTGTCCATTTGTATCCGCTATTATTATATGCATAACATATATACACATGTGTGATTCAATACATAAATATTATTATATTATTATTATTATAATATATATATATATATTATAAAGTGGCGTGTGCAGGTATATTTACAGATTAATGTAATATACATATTTATATATATTGAAGTGAATTAAATTTAATTCATGTCAATACGCTCATTATTACATAATATAATCGATATATATTTGCAAATATATTTGTTTACACAATTTGTTGTAGGCTTCGCTCTCGGTGTATTGCATAGATCTCTTGTTCTATGGAGATAATATATTCTCTACAATCTATAGAGTGGTAATAAGGGCATGCAATGCATAAGGGCATATGCAATTCATGGCAGCGTAAGGCAATTCGGAGAGCGGAAATAAAACTCAGCCATCTGAACAATCAGACCAAATATTCAAATATAATTCAAACTTTATATTATTTTATTTATTATTATTGTACATATCGATATTTATATACTTGTTAGTAAGTTATTCTATATAAATAATTAACATGTGTTCATTATTTTCCTTGATTTATAAATATAACACATGGATCTTAACGAAGCTCCATAGTTGTATCTCTTTTAGCAATGATGTTTCCCTGTTGTATATATATAGGGGAAAGTAACCGAATACGGACAGTGCCCGAATACGGATACTCTCGGTATACCTCAGATATTTCTCATAAACCATAAACCCTACAAAAAAATATTTAATGCATACAATATTCATAATTATATATATAGTCTAAAAAAGTATTTTTTATTTTTTAATTATTCAAAATATTGCTGATATATCCAATAAACTGATTTTTTTATTACGTTTTTAAATTTATGATTAAAAAATGTCAACTTAAAACATTCTCAGGAATATACAAATATATCGATATAAAATATAACATTATATTATTAAAAAATAAAGCATTCTACAAATTATTTATATAATTTCTATATTTGTTATCAAATATTCATTAAGTTATAAGTATACATCTAGAGGTCATATAAGTCCCTAATACGGACACTCTATAGAGTATATATATATATATATATATATATATATATATATAGATGTCCTAATACGGACTGTGTCCGTCGGACACCCTATAACCAATCGGCGCGCAGTGTATGAACTATTCTGATTTTAATAAAAAATCGCATGAGTTATAATATTAATACCACCAATAAAGCTAAATCTACAATTTGTATTATTTAGATACTTAAATTATATTATTAATTAACAAAATAATAAAAATAAATAAATTATTAACTTATTAAATTAGAATAAAGTATTCATAAAATTAATTATAAATAATGTAAGTGTAATTTGTCTGATTGATAATTCAATAATATATGGTTTATCTAGTGGTATTTAGGGTGTCTGTATTATAACACAGGGTGTCCGTATTCGGACATGGGTACCGAATACAGACACCCCCGTTATATATTGAATAAAAATATTAAATAAAATTTTAAAATCACAATAATATCTATAATCATATAATATTAATATATTGTAATTTTTGAATAAAAATAATGAGTCATAAAATGTTTAGACCATTTATTGTTAAAGTGTCCGTATTAGGTTACTTTCCACTATAGTATACTATAGTCAACTACGTTATATATTAATACATATTGTTTCGCCACATATAGCTCTATAGCTATATAGAGATATAGATATATATATATATATACTTAATTATTTATAATATATAAGTAAATATACTTGATATATGCATCATATAAATGAGTATTATTACAAATATAATATGTTACTAAATTAATTTTTAAATATAAACTAGGTCAACTCCGCCAGCTTGCTCAGACCAATTTATATTGATTCTTTCGGCATTTCAGATATCGTGTTTACCACTCTATTCTATCTATAGCTAGGAGCTATAGCTCCATTGATTGCATAGCCATATGAATATTTCTAATTTGTTAATTTAAATTTGTATCGTCCATATAAATAGCGGATACAAATGAACCCCTCGACAAGTATTATACTTGAACACGTTATAAATAACTTCGAGGGGAAAAGGACAATACAAAATAAATATGCACCGTGTTATTCTTGTGGTATGAATCATACCGTATACGATATATGGACGATATTAAATATAATTAATAACGTATACGGAATATATGATGCATCGATGTTAATTTCTTAATAAGTACACGATAAAATAACAGCAACTATCTGGCATAGAATCCGGGACCTCTCACTTTCCACCATATTACTCTTTCATGAGTCATATATATATATGGGGTATACCCCCTGGCTATATATATATATATATATATATATATATATAATATATAATATATGTGTGTTATTATTGGTTTACGCGAGGATATAAGTTTTTCATTGTGTTTAAGTACTAACGAACGATGTTTTTCGTTTTTTGGGTTTTTAGGTTTTTATGTTTTTAGATAATGTGTGCTTTTTTAATAGTCAGTATAAAATTATATTATTATATTATATATATTTATATATAGGGTGTAGTGATCGATTGTATACAAATATGGGCATTATACCAATACACCTTATAACCTCGAGGTTATATGAGGTCTTGATTATACAGTATGTAGGGGAAAGTCTCTTATTACCGACCCCTAAATGATTAGTTGTAATAACGTATTCAATATTAAATGTATTTATTTGAAATTTTGTAATTAGGGTAATATTATGGCAATGAATGATGTGGCCATTTTAAATTTGTGATATTATTATATTTACAAGAATAAACAGGGGGGTCGGTAATCGGATACATGTGCCTAATACCGACCCTCTCCCCCTATTACCGACCCCCTAAAATAATCGTGGTATAAATAATTGTAGTATTATAATATCCAATAAAAATAGTAGATATACATAACTATAATTAATTATAACATGACGTAATTTATTTTGTATTGAATTTATGTTTTAATAGTAATATTAAATTTAAATTTAAACTGTATAGTTATTATATTAAAATAGTGTATATTTTTATTTAATATTTATTTATTAATCAGTATGTATATAATCAACTGGAATTATGAATCCTAAATCTATATCAATGATACATAAACAACTTACGACATATTTTAAAGTAAAATACGAATCTATTTTATAGTGATAATATAAATCACATGGGGTCGGTATTAGGGTAATTTATAGGGTCGGTAATAGGAAAATAATATAGGTTTCTATAATTAAGATATATTGGTTAATAGTTATTCAAATTCAGTTATTTTTATAATAGTTATAAACATCTTATTGTTCTACAATATTATTCACAAAATCAAGTTTTCTTTTAATTAATAAAGTATTTACAATGATTTAAAAAAAGTTATTATTCAAATATTTAAAAAGTAAAAACAGAATATTACATTTTATCAAATAACAATTGTAGGATTAAATATTTGTTTAAACAAAATACTTATTCATATTTATAGTTAAATTACTAACAGTTCATGTATATATAATTGTTTGATAACTCTTATATTTACCGAGATACGAGAGGGGGTCGGTATTAGGAGGGGTCGGTAATCGGGGACTTTCCCCTATATACAATATCTCCTAATATGCATATTATATGCATATTATATGCATACCCATGGGTATACGACGTATACGTATATTATACATATAACTGGTCATGCGCAGAACAATAAATACATCCCATAATATCCGCATATATATTTATATATATATATATATATTATACATTTAGTAATAATTGTGGACTAGCACAATGGCGTCTAAAATAACCGGCCGACGTGTAATAAAACATTCAAAATATCGGCTATAACATGGCCTCCTTTAAAGGAGAAGCTAAAGGAGGCCATGGCTATAAACATTAAAACAGCGAGTAACAATACTAGAGGGCAAGGTATTTCAGAAATAGTAGTAATAAGAGAGACGATATTAACAATAGAATTAGTATAATATAGTAGAATGTAACAATAAAATAAAAAATATATTAAAATATATATATATATATATTTGTATATATATATGTATATATATATATATATATATATATACCAGCTAATTATCATTAACATAATATAAATATCATTCATAAATATTTATCAATAAAATCAACTATTCAACTTATTGAAAGTTTGGTTCTATCAAGATTAGATTATTGGAATATTATCTTAATTGGAGCTCCAATATATATATATATATATATATATATATATTTATATTAAAAAACATTAAACGAGTTATTCGTAGATGTATACAAATTATATTTAATATCCCATATTCTAATAGATTTCCGACTAGTTTTTATTTACACAAATTAACAAGGTTAGGGGTATCATCCAATATTAATTACAGATTTGTATGTTTAACTAAAAAAGTAATTATATCTGGAGTACCTTCCTATTTATCAACGCTATTATCAGAGAAAAGAACTAGATACTCTAGTCGCTATCCCATGAAACTTGAAGAGGCACGATATCGATTACAAATCAAAAATAGGTTATTCAAGATTTCTGCAGATATATAGGTAATAATAGGTCATTAGAAGAAGCATGCTGCTTCGATGTGGAACAAGCTATCTCTGGCGATAAGAAGTGATCCGTCTATATCAATATTCCGAAAAATATTGAAGAAACATCTTTTATTATAATTTTTTTTTATTATTAACATTATTTTATTACACTTTAGAGAATTGTTGCTACTATTATTTAAGTGTATAAATAAACTGTATTATTATATATATATATATTCTATACCTATAATTATTCTTTAGTTTTAGTTGCTTTACCTGATAATATTATAGATATTACTGTGTTAATACGATTAAGGATATAATATAAACATATTGATTATTTGAACATATTTGGAGGTGGTCGGTAATTGGAGACTTTCCCTTACGCACTTTTATTATAATTGAATTAGTTTTCACCAATTGGTAAAAGAAAAGTTAACTTTTCTTCTTAACTCATATATTTGTATAGTTAATGTCCCATTTAATTTGACTTTTATAAATTGTATAAACTCTAAATTAAATAAATACTCCGATAATTGTTTGACCTATATAGAAGTTTGTAAACTTATAAGTGGCATATAATATTCTCAAAATATTACAAAATATAAATTGATAAAATACAATAATGTTATCTATAGGTATATATATATTTAGATTTTATCAAGTATATCTGCAGATACCAACCATGGTTGTATATATAGCCGCCGGAACTAGTTTTTCCCAGGAGGGGTTTTAAGAAATAAGTATAATTTATCAACTAAATACTAGATGGTCATTATTTTAAAATATATCTTGTAACATATAATAGAGTACAAATTATGATTTATTTTAAATGTTAAAACATATAATTATAATTATACTTAGTTAATTAACAAAATATGAAATCCATAATGAACATATCTAGAATATTTTAAATAAATATGTATATTATAACAAGAATAAATCCCAAAATAGTTTATATATTTATTATTTTATACTTATAACATTTTTTCTACAATTATTTCTTTGGCAAAATTCTGTTATCAATTTATTGTTGTCAATATAATCTAATATATCCTGATGTTCATTGTAGATAGCCAATATGTTTATTTTTTCTGTGTGATTTTTTTAAAAATAAAAAGCATTAATTTATCACAATTGCGTGTGTTTTGTAAATTGTACTTGATGTAATATAATTGGACTAAACTTCATATAAAGTATCGCCATCTATTGGATTAATTCCACATTTTCAGGTGGTCACATTACCCGCATTATAGGGTGTTCACACGATGCGTATTTTGATTGTCGTACGAACAAATGATGGACCGAAATTTTTCGGTCCAGCATTTAAAAAACACGAGTGTTCACACGACGCGGGTTTAAATTGTCGTAGTTATCAATAACTGACAGCGGAAATAAAAAATAAAGTAAATAAACAAAAATTTCAAATTCGAATAATATTTTAATTTATTACATTTATTATAATTATGGATACTTATTTGGATACTTATTTAAATAATTTATTATGTTTAATAATTGGCAAAATTTCGTAGATTTAATTCGTTTAATTCGTTAGAAAATAACAGAACGAGAACTATATGGACGCATAATTATTTACAACAATTCTCGATCTTTAAAGCATTAATTAAACTACTTTTTATTATATCTTTACGTGAATTATTTAATTTTGTATATTCTATATAATTCATGTTTATATTGTATTTTATATTGTAGTAATACGATTAATTATATAAAAATTATTCAGTATAACAATTTTATAAAATATTGTAAACATTACCAAAGATAGTAAGATATTTCGGTCCAGCATTTATTTCGGTCCAGCAAAAAATAGGATATTTTCTATTTTTGCTGTACGACGAGAAAAATAGGAATCCGAGTAAATGCTGGACCGAATCTATGATTTTGAAGAATTCGGTCCAGCATTTGTTCGTACGACAAGCAAAGCACGCATCGTGTGAACACCCTATTAGGTGGCAACCTTGCCCTCTATGGAGGGTAATGTGGCCACATTAATCATTTCAATTAGATATGCTAAAATGAAAAACTGATTCGGCAGTCCTCTTGCATATCATAAGATGTATCTATATTGAACACATTATCGTATTAGATATAATATTTATAAAGTTATACAACATTATCTAAAAGTGGCCACATTACCCATATTTCCCCTACTTTTAATATAAATATAAATTAATATAATTAATATAAATATATATTTCTGTAATCAAGAATAATTAGTATAAGCTATAGGTAACACTAACCAAATTTTCTAATAAAGTGAATATATCAAATGCTATATTTAATGAAATATATGTAGATGTTTCTAGTAGAGTATTCTTATATGAATATGCTTTGTCGATTAGTTCAGTACTATTTACGTTAAGTACTATTTAAAGGTTGTTCTTTTTGTATCAGGGCTTGTGTTCCTTTGTATACAGCTGAACATTAGACACTCCATCTTAACATTGTCTACGTAAATTAAACATGGATAGACCGAGACGAATAATGGTGTATTTTAGAATATGTGCAGTAGATTCGCTAGTACTTGATGTAGATGAATAAAACCCTATACATCTTGTACTTTTAGATTTTCGTCAATGTATCTAATCACAATCGATTCCTGGTTTTCCAAAGTTATATCTTGGGTTCCATCGCACATTATGGAGAATGGTCATAAGAAAAATTCTTCATTTTACCTAAATGGCTGGGGGGGTTTTAGGTATCATAACCCCCCCCCCCCCGCCCATTATTTTGCCAGGGTGGGTTGCAACCCCCCAAACCCCCCCCCCCTGTTCCGGCGCCCATAGTTGTATACAACTATAGATGTACTCCATGGAGTGGATGCATGCACCACTCTATCATTATCTTATACCAAAAATAGGGGAAAGTAACCTAATACGGACAGTACCCAAATACGGACACACTCAGTATCTCAGAAACCATAAATCCTACAAAAAAATGTTTAATGAATAAAATATTCATAATTATATAAATAGTCTAAATAAATATTTTTTTTTTTAAGTATTCAGTATAGTGCTGATATATCCAATAAACTGATTTTTTTATAACGTTTTTAAATTGATGAAAAAAAATGTCAACTTAAAACCTTCTCAAGAATATAAAACTGTATCGATATAAAATATCGATAACCCTAAATTATTAAAAAATAAAGCATTCTAAAATTATATATATAATTTCTATATTTGTTATCAAATATTCATATATCTAGAGGGCATATAAGTCCCTAATACGGACACTATAGATGTCTTAATACGGACACCCTATAACCAATCAACGCGCAGCGTATGAACTATTATGATTTTCATAAAAATCGCGTGCGTTATAATATTAATACCACCAATAAAGCTAAATCTAAAATTTGTATTATTTAGATACTTAAATTGTATTATTAATTAAAATACGAATAAATAAATAAATTATTAACTAATTAAATTAGAATAAATTGTTTATAAAATTAATTATAAATAATGTAATTATAATTTTTTGATTGATTCATCAATAATATATAGTTTATTTATTGGTATATAGGGTGTCCGTATTCGGACATGGGTACCGAATCCGAACACCCTCGTTATCTATGGAATTAAAATATTAAATACAATTTTAAAATCACCATAATATCTATAATCATATATTATTAAAATATTGTAATTTTTGAATAAAATTAAGAGTCATAAAATGTTGATAAAAAAGACCATTTATTGTTAAGTGTCCGTATTAGGTTACTTTCCCTATTACTCGCACGCTATGCCGGGCCCATTGTCTTATGTGTACCAGCAATAGTACGGTGGGGTTATCTACCTACCCCCCTGGGCCTAACCCTTCTCGTTAGGGGAAGGCTATACTTAGAAATAAGTGTTACTAAACCCTTCTTCCTAATACCCACATGTGTATACGGTACAAACACAACAGTTGTATACACATTAGCATATATATATGTAGTTAATTATTTTGAATCATGAAATTAAGAAAAATAATGATAGGCTATTTACTAAAATACTTAAATACTAAAATACAATACATAATAACGTGAGGTCGCCCTGTTTCCATTTACACATAATAGTAGTCCATTAAATAAAACAAAAAGTAAATTAAAATATTTATAATTATAGAGTATATTATTATTATTATATTTTTAATAAAACTAATAATAATCTATATATATACATTCTTTTTAGACAGATATTCAAGATATGCATACAATAATTCTTACACCATTCTTGTGTCAGTGTGTACTATTCTTCTTGCATAAAAGTATATATATATATATATATATATATATATATAATAATAATCTTATTCATTTCCTCTCATTGTGTATATACAAAGTGAAATATATTTAATTTTTCTATTCACAATTCATTCAATAAAATTTGTATTATTGCATTTTCATATGTATTACATATTGTATATAATATCAAACAAAGAGAACATTCTGACACTCATATTTGTATAGTTATTTATATAATGCTGATTTTAAAATACACTATGTCTACATTATATTTAGATATGTCTAGTAAATAGGCATACACAGGCTTTGAAGAGACATTAGAGCCATATATGGTTATAAGTGAAAACTTTATCTAATTCGAGATGGGATGAAAGGACTCCACCAAATAAAAATAACAATAACATCGATTATATTCGTATCCTGTGAATATCATCTGCTGGAATAACTCATATTAACCTTGCCCTTAAACTTACACCACTAGGTTAACATCACCTATATAGTGTTTAATCTCTTATTAACTTTGCAATCACCATACATAATCAGATCTCAAAGGAAGATAGTCTAACACACCTGATAAGATATTAAGCCGAATGATGATTAAAATAACCGGATCAAGAGAATAGTGTGACTGTTGTGATCACTGATGAAAATAATAAGGCTAACTTTTTATTTATCAAGAAATAAGTGTAAGCTTTAACCTTTGTACATTTATAACAAGAATCACACTGAGATAATAACCGCTATTGACTAATATATTTATACCTCTATATATATAATTCAATTATTAATATATATTACAATTACACCTAGCTATATTAAATTATACAATTTTATTTCATATTATAAATTTTTATAATTAAATAAAATGATACAATTATTATCGTAAGTTGAATTCTCAGTTATCTATTTTTTCCATATAATTAGTTATTTTGATAATGTTGAGTTGTAAGGAAAATTTAATTCGCTATAATTGTATATTATATTGTATGATAGTTTTACAACATAATATAAATAAAGTAAATATTATTAATTTATATTAATACAATGTCTACTTGTCTGAGGTTGATGGCTCAGTGGAATAACCAAAAGCTAGTAAGCCATGGCTCTGCAGAGCTCCGGGTTCGACTCCAGGCAGTTCTTGTTTTTCTATTGTGTTTATCAAGAATTTAATACACATTAAATCAAAACACAAGAAGAAAAATGTTACTATTTGTTTTGTATTGTCCGGGGCTCCTCATAGTTATTTATAACATGTACAAGTCTATGACTTCTCGAGGGGTCCATTTGTATCCGATATTATTATATGTGTGATTCAATAAATAAACATTAATACTAAATAATATCTTTAATACAATTATTAAATTAATTATATATATATATATATTAAACATAATTAGTTAGTGAACTTATAAATTATTAAAGTTATGACATTAAATATCTTGAATTGAATATCATATATTATATTATAAATTTTATATGAATATGAAATCAAATATTAGCAAGCATAAATATATCATTTTTATTAATTTTAAATTATGACATCATATAGTTCTATCATATATATATATATATATATATATATATATATATATATATATATATATATATATATATGTATAATGTGCATTAGTAAAATAGTACAGTGGTAACTACGTATACCTTTCACGTGTTTAACAGTTATTCCAATATTTATCAATTTAATGAAAACATAAATATAAATATTTATATATAAATGTTAATCAAATAATTTTTATTGATTTATTCAGAGATAGGCATGTATCATAGTAACATTATTTCCTGGAATTACTTGAACAAGTATAGCTTAATACAATCAGTGATATTCTGAAACATCCTAGAATATAGACATAATTAGTATTTCTAATATTTACAATATATGGATATATGGGAATCTACTACTTATGAAATTAAAAAAGTTCACTTTTTTTATAATTTCAATAATATTTATTATATTTGATTGTATTATTCTTAAATTTAGGGTTTTCAAATATTGTTAAAAATTATCAAAATATGAAATTGTGAGAAGCTTCCTGAAATAATTACTTTTTCATAATTGTTATCTAAAATAATGAACAACATTTAATACAAGTTTTTATAATAAAGTTATCATAAACAATCCATTAATTATATTAATAAAATATGAATAGTATACATTTTAATAATTTAACTTAATTATAACAGATATATATTCTATATTTTGATTTTTACAAATGATTTTAGAATATTAATCTTTAACTTTTAAAAAATAACTTGAAATTTCTTAAAAATATGGTTTTAATACTTAATACTAAAATAATATATTCTATATTATTTTTAATAATTTTTATAAATTTTAGATAGGATATATAGGTATAATAAATGTTGATTAGATTTAAAAAAATAAATTTAATTATTATTAATTGAAAATATAAATACAAATGTGAATATAAGTCTGTTAAAAATACTAATATAAATAATTATATTATTATTAAAAAATTATTACAAATGTTATTAACAATTTTAAACTTATTCTTTAACTCAATATCCATAGAATATTATCATTTAGAATAGTATGTGTGTGAACATATTAAAAGAGGAGATAGTATTTGAAAATTTATAATTTTCCTATCTTTTAACTTTAAAATTCACAAGCTGTAGATCCCCATTCATAATAATAATGTTAAACTAAATAATTATATATTTAATTATATTAAATTATCCATCTTATCTTGGTGATTGGGTCCAACATAATTTTGTTTGAGAATTATTGTTCGGATTATTCTTATATGATAATTTCATTATGTTATTATCTTCTTTGTTATCTATAAATTAAATTATTTAATAAAATATAGATTTTACTTGAAAAATAAATAAATAAAAATAATTATAATAAAATTAAAATAATATAATATACTTTAATAAATAGATACTATTTTAACTTATATTTGCTTTTTAATATAATAAGTAAGGTAAATATTTTTAGAATTTTTTATTTTTAATATAATATAATATTTGTTAATGTAAAATGTTATATAACCGATATTTAAAAATTATTTTATATGCATTCGATATTCTTAAATATCAAGATATACAGGGATTTAGGTTAATCTTACAGATAATATCGATGGCTAAAAGCTCGATAACAACTACATTATAAAGCTATGTGGTGAGATTATTTGTAGAGCAGCATTCAAATTATGCTATTTTATATGTACGAGTAATGATAGAATTTAAATTAAAGTGAAAAATAGCAATGTTTAATTTAAAATTGATACTAAGGATGATTAATTCTTTAGAATCAGATCTATAGTGGACATTAATTCGTTATTACATTTTTATTTTCATAATCTATAAATAAAATCATTTTAAAATTATTATAATTTAATTCATCATCATCCTCTTAATATTACTTTAATATGAAAATCCCTTATAATGAATCACTACTATAATAATAATTAGCGTTGTTCTAAGTTCTATGGACATTACTCAGTACGGTTAATTCATTCTATGTAACTAAATAGTTCATATATTTATTATATATTTGTACCCATGTAATAGACACATATATATATATATAGAGTATACTCTATATATCTTATTTCCATTATGTATATATTCTAAATAAGTATTGATTCGAATACCAGTCATTCACCGTGCTAAGTCTTTATATAAATATATATATTTAATTTTCTTATAAACTAATTAACTAATTAAAATATTATATTTTAAACAAACCATTTAAACGAATATTGTTTCTAAATCCATACGCGTCTATTTTAATTTTCTTCGAAGGTGAATCTCCAGCATCGATATCTTTTGAATACGTATTATTCGTAGTATTTCGATTATAAGCATAGTCTGTGTTATTTGTATAATTGTGATTATGACCTCCCCGGTTTAAGTGTTCAGAAGAGTGGTTATAACTAGTGTTGACGGTCGATACTTGATTACTATTAGAGTCTTTGTGAATACTATCTTTATTCGTACTATTATTATTCGTATAGCGATGCGCGGCATTACTTTTTGTACTATAATTCGATAGAGGATTAAATTCTCCGTTTAAATTATTCGTATTAACGAAATATTCACTATTAGTAGGTGCGTCGTTATTGATGTTTTCATCTTCGCGTAACATAGCTCTATACGGACTTCTATACGACGACGTATCATTACGTGAATGCTGGCACTTTTGCATTGTGTCTGTATTATCCGGTATGTTCGGTTTAGAATTCATCGACAATGGATATGAAGCATTAAATTGTTTGTTTCCTCTTTCTGTTGCTCTTGAGATATCATTAATATGGTGTGTAAAAAGTGATGTATTATTTCTAACTTGATAATTTTTAGAAGATACTTTGTTATATTCTCCATAATTTGAAGGACTAGGAAAACTTTTACTATTCGACTGTTGGATATAATTGTTATTATCGTAGCCTGACTCTAATAATGAAGTATTCTTCAGACCTCTGCAAGAATCAATATTTTCTTGATAAGCAGTTTTAATTGTTATATCACCAGTAGCTTGAATCACTTTGTTTGATATGTATAATTTAGGTTTGTATTGTACATTATTAATTTGATCTAATTTTGCATCAGAAAATGATATCTCACTTTGGAAATTTTCACATTGTTCATTTCTGAAATTATTCTTATATATATGTGTATCTTTGGTATACATATTAGACATTTCTTTAACTTTGCTTGTTTCAATTTTATTTTCATTTTGATACTCAAATCTATTTTCATTAAATTTTCCTCTGAAATTATGTACAATTGGGCTATTCTGACATAAAACCATATTATTCGATTGAATTTGTTCAGGTGATTTCACATTAAATTTATAACTACCAAAACCATCATTATTTAAAAAATTTGGATTTACATCATTGATTAATGCCAGATTTTCATCAAAATGATAATCATTTAAGTTATTAGTAGTATTTGTGTTCATACGATCTGGCTGATTTGATGGATTCAAATAATTAGAGTTACTATTTTCCATATGAATACTGTTATTTGCTTCAAAGGATGATTCGCGAATGGAATGATTATATTTTTCAATTCTATTCGGCTCAATTGATGAAATCAGAGAATTTGTATACCGATCATCATTAATATTACAACTAGGATGTTGGTCTTCATTATAACTATTTGCTTCAATAATATCATCTTTAATAAGGGAGTAATTTTTATAATTGTCAGGTGGTTTTATAGTATCTGGTTCAATTAATGAAATATCAGAATTTTTATATTGATAATTATCTTCAATAAGATTATTGTTTTGTTTAATAGATAATTCTTCATTTTCATTATAATAATTCTCATTGTCTATATGGTTTCTATTCTGATTATCATCCCCTTTTAATAATGAAGATTCTATGTCATTATTAGAATTTATATTTTTCAATGATTCAAAGAATTCCTAAATTAAATATAAATTATTATTGATTTAATAATTGTATGAATAAAAATACTAACCAAAATAAACTCTTTATCGATAAATGGACATTTTTCATATATAATATTAATATTTTCAATATTAATGAATTGGTGAAAAGTAAATTCAGAAAGTAAATTCTCAATACTATTAAATGTTTCATAAAATATAATTTTAATATATAATTTATAATTTTTAAATAAATAAATAATTAAAATAAAATAAATAAATTATATATAATAATCATTATTTCAAATAAAATTTAACAGTTTTATATGTGTACTACATTTGATAATGCTCATTCAGATAATTAAAATTAAAAAATAAATAATTTACTTCTGAATACAATTATATTACATATAAAATTATTTATGTTGAAATTTATTCAAAAACTTTATATTAATAAATTAAAGCTAAATCAAACAGTACTTTATAAAATATATAAGTTAATAATGGTATTATATAATACATTAATAAACATGGAATAAATTAACTCTATATATATATATATATATATAAAATTAATTAAATAAACAATGAACTAACCAAATTATATTTAACATTGGATAATTCATAAGATATTTTTCATACTAGTAAAATATAAAATAATTATTGTTTAATAAAATATAATTATTATTAAGTTACTAATACAACTTTACAATGATAGCTAACCTTACTTGATATAATAGTCAAATAGTTAGACGGTAATGACGTTTTATTATAAATTACAGACTTATATCTTTGAATAATAATTAATTGAATCAATATTGCCAAGTTTCCGTTATCTTTAAATGTCTTTATCTATTTATAGATGGAATTAGTAAGTGTATTAATACAACTACATTATTTCTGTATATTTTCCAAAGTAATAATATACTATATGTAAAATATAGTAGAGGTTTCTAAAATGATTATTTGATTTGATATATTCTTGAGTATTATTTAGTTCATAGGTAATGCATTTAAAATTATATAAAAATAAGGTTAATTTGAAAAAATTATATAATTTATTATTTAACTATATGTTATCCATTATATATTATAATATAATTAACATTAATTAATTAAAATATTATTTCTAACTATTATAAACACACCTTTATATAGCCGTTTTTAGTGTTAAAGCATGACAGTATCGCTGTGAATGTGGCTATATGTATTATATTTCCATCCCTCTGCCTAAATGTATATTATTATCACCTATACGCTTACAGATATTTAAATTCAATATTATATTGCAATAATTACCCGTTCGAGTTGATCAGAATCCATATGAATCGATATTTACGATATAATTGCGTAACTTTGTACACAGTCTGATTGAGGTTTGACTGAAACGAGTCATCGCCTGTTAAATACAGTATACACGTCTGATGATCTATTGCTATGTCTGGGAACACAATCGCACCGCTGCATTGTAAATCTTTCTCTATCACATTTATATTATATCTGTTGAATAGAGTTTGTGATCGAATTCAATCATTTATAAATTTGAATAAATATTTACATTATATGAATACTATATTGAATGCGCGATATAGATGGAATTTATAATAAATATAAATAATATTTACAAGTATATACGAAAATGTATACATGGTCTTCATTATCTATAGTGTTATTATATATCTAGATTAAGTTAGCGTATATATTAATTAATTAGTAAGCATATCATTTTTATTCATTTACATAATAGTTTTACTTCTATTTTAAGATTGGTAAAATATCATGGATAACTAGATATTGGAATACTAGATATTGATCCGTTATATATTTACCTATATTTTATCAATATTTTATTCATCAATGATACAATTATTAAACTAATATAATTAATGAAAAAATTAAATCAAGTTTTACAAGATAAATGAATAGTTTAATAAAATTGAAGTCAGACAAATATAGAATATACTAATAATACGTAAATAATATAACATTTATATTAAATAATCTAGACAATGTCATAATAATAAAATATATATTGATGTATATATATTTAGAAATAGATATTAAAAAAAAACAAGAGTATTTGATAATTCCTACAAAACATAATTCTTGGTATTATTATTAATTATATAAATAATTTTAAAACTTATAAAATATTTCGTTCATAAGAAAATATTAATTTTGTTAACTAATAATATAATTTTCTAAGTAATTACTACATCTAAATTGTGTATTATTAATTATTATATCAACAAAATGTATTATAAATAACTAACTTTTGTTCCAGTTCTGTAAGTAATTCAATATTAGTAGTCATGTTTAAAGATGCAATTATAGATATGTTGTTCTTTAGAATATTGATGGATTCTAATGGTGGCTTTACCATTTTATCTAAGAAACACAATTTAAATATAAAAGATAATTTTAGCAAATTAATAAATAATCAATAATATATATATATTTAAGATTCAACCAATTTTAACATATGAATATACTATTTATGAATATAAATATTATATATACTTATTTAAAAATGAATTAAAGAGAAAACCAAGGCATAATAATTTAGTAACGATAATTTTAAATTTATGTTTTATATATAATATATTATACTGGATTTAAATATTAATATTGTATATCACTTTTAATTATTTATAATAACCTGGAATAAATTTCTTATAATCAATATTAAACTGAAATACTTGATTAGTACCATGCTCAACTATATAATTAGATATGGCGCTGTCGCACGAGTAGTCGTAATCAAATATAATAGAATACTCTGATATATTTAATTCGGCGATATCTTTCGTATCGGCGCATTGTAATATTATGCAATTGTAACACCTTTGTATGATTTTGTGATAGTATAACACTTACAATTATTTATATAAATATAATTCTTTATATAATATACATGTATAATATACATGTATATATATTTTTACTCAAAATTATTTATATAAATATAATTCTTTATATAATATATATATTTGTATATTATGAATGACTACGTTCACTAAATGAATGATGCGTACCCCGAAACGATGATATTGTCCCTGTCGACAATTCCGACTTCAATACCTTTTAAAACTGATAAATATTCTTTCAAATCATCCGGTAATTTATTAATATTCTTTTGTAGAATAATTGCAATCTAACAACATCAAATGTATAATGTGTAGTCATGCGAGTTACTTGGTACACTAAGCATACTTGGTATCTATAAAACCTTAATAGAATGATTAGAGTCGTGTATGTTTTCTGATAGAAGCTTTCTTATGGCACCCAGTTTAACATGAGCAAAAGGACCGCTGTCATTGTCAAATATTTGGAACATTTCTTTTCTTATTGGATTCAAACTATCTAATATTATGTATAGAAATATATCTTTTAAAATTAGTTTTAAACTATCTAATATTTAGTATAGAAATCATTTACGATTAGTTAACTGTTACATATATATATATATATATATATATATATATATCGTAATACAATATTTTAAAACTAAATTTAAATAAATAAAATAGAAACAATTTAAATAGAATTTATTAAAATGTTATGATGAGATAATAAAATAAAGTACGAATAATTATATAATAAAGTAAAGAAACTGGAATGACTTAATGATATTTAAAAAATATTTCAAACAGTTATAGAGCTATAAAAAATAAAAATAGTACTTTATAAAAAATAAGAAAAGTATACTAATTAATATATTATTATATATGGGACACTATTTGTTATATATTGTCATACATTGTCATATATGTATGACAATGTACGTATCTTATCTATTATTGTATTATATATTGTCTATCAACGTGATACCAGCGCATGTACGCCTAGTGCCTGGTATCGTGCACGCACATTCCTGCGTGGCAGTCTCGCATGACCGCTCCACGAGTAGACGGCTGCTTATATATAGCGGACCGCCGCTATGTATAATCACTTGAAGAATAAGTCCCCTAATAACACATACATAAGCCTTGGTGTTTTACTCTCTATATATATACACACAACATAACACTATTAGTATATTATAAATTCTATATATTCTCTATAGAATCTAGCTTATAATAATTGTTCACATTGTAGCCTAGCCTAACTAAGGCTTTGATTGTATACGTTGAATAATGAGGATAATTATTATTAATATTATTTAAAGAAGAAGTTATAGTTATCTCACTTTTACAACAATAATACATTTTGTATGGTATCTTATTTTCCTTATATATATATACCATACTTTACAAAATAAGTATATTATATATTAATAGCTGGCAACAACCTGAAAAGACCAAGGTCTTATTTTGAAGCCATTTGGATAACGAAGAAAGAAAACGAAAAAGAATACTAAATGAAAAAAAGAATGACATTAAATTACTCCAATAAACTACATCTATCTATATGTAAATGATAAGTATAACCTTTGATGTATCGTTCATAATTGTGAATAAGCACGTTGATAGTGAGTATTGCGATACGAATCGATGCGTACAGAATATTCTCCGCGGTGGTAACCAGTAGGTGTAACAGCACGTATTTCTCCATGACATCGTTGCTAACTGCAATGTTCAGCGTGATAAGTGATGAATCACTAACGAAAGACCACGATAACAGTGTAGCTATAGCTTATTGTGAAGCCGGGTGCTTTTATAACTACCTATTTAATATGTAAATATATAGCCCTTTAGGAGGAAAAAGCATATTAATATTATAAACTAGAACACGAAACAGAATATTATTATTATTATTAATATTATTATTATTATTATTATTATTATTACATTAAAATTTATATTTAATTTATTCATTAGATAATCGATAAAAATAGTATCATAACATATATTAAGTATGTAACAATAAATTACCTGATTTTTGAAATTGTTTCTCTTTAAGTAGAAACTGTGTCATTTCACTGGACAGAGTATGAACCGGTCTATCGAGTAAAGAGTGTAATCCTTCTATATAAAAACCATATTTTAAAATGTAATATACATTTATAAAATAGAATTGTTTATATTAGTAATATATCAAGCTGGTGATAACAACATATAATATGATATAGCTTATTTTGAAGCCCTTATGAGGAAAAATCATATTGATATTATAAACTAGAAAACGAAATAGAAAACAAACAACATTCTTCTAATAAATAATAATATTATTATCATATTAAATCTATTTTAAATTGGTCAACTATAATTATATATGTGTAAATTATAAAAATAATGTATATATTTTAGAGCAGATTCATTCATAAATTTTCATTATAACTGATAATTTTGGATATATCTTATTCTTACAATACCAAGGATAACTTAAAATTCTTATATATTCTTCATATACTTATCATTTCTATGTTAATATAAATAATTTTATTTTGGAATGTAAATGTTCAAGACAAATTATATTTACATGTTTAATGAATTGAAAACATATTGAAATATTAAAAAGTATCTATTTAGTTATGTTGAACAGTTATTTTCTATTGATTAATATTATTTTGAATAATATGCACGAATTAGTTATAATAATATAATAATAAATTAAAAATAATTTCTCAATTTTAATAATAATTTCTTAATTTAACTAAATAGAAAATGTATCGAAAGTAATGTACTATTATTTTAAAGTACATAAATAACTATAACGATGATGAAGTATGATGAAATATGGTTGCAAAGTGAAGACACTCCTCATAGGTGATCATTAAACCAATAATAAACAATATAATTAAGTAATAAAGACATAATTAATAACTAACCATTATTGTTATTAAATATGGAATTTGCGAATAGTATAATCTTAGTATACAGGTGTCCGTATGATTCTGTAGATAAAATATAGAAATATAATGAAATATACATTAGTTATGAAAGTGTACTCCAACCGTTTAACTTTATGTTTACTGAGACGATTTCTAGTGGAGACGTTACCTTATCGGAAGGTAGTTGATTTGGTCTGATCGGGGGCTTCTTCGTTTTAAGTTTAGATGTTTCTATATTTGTTATTCAAATTTAATTCATTATAGTATATAATTTTTTTTTAAATTATTTATATCAATTAATGATTTTATATATTAATTATTAATGTAAATTATCGATTATGTATAAATATATCTGACCAAAATTAGATACAAATTATAAATATATTGATTGGCAATAATATATTTATCATATTATCATTTATATAATAGTAATATTATAATTATATATTATATTATAATTATTATTAAATTTATACAATTAATAAAATAATAGATACATAATATATATATACAAATTACATTTGTAAATTTTCTAATAAACATTAATAAAATTACTTTATCACTACAATATTTATTAATTATATCATAAAATGGAATGCATAGAAATACTATCTGCAATACTGTATACATAATTACCTTGAGAAATAGATTTTTTGTGAACATTTAATAAGGATAAATAATTCTCTAATGGATCCAAATCTAAATATATATATATATATAATTATATTATGATGACTGACTTTAATTATAATATAATAATATATAAATTAATATATTATAAATAAATTATTAACAAGTAAAATATTTTATAAATTTTGTAATATAACCAATATCAGCCAATTTTAATTTTGTATCTTCTTTACGATATATATCTTCCTTTCGATATACATTATTATAGATATTCTTAGTGATATTCTTATCAATCTCTTCGCATATGATATTATTTGAAGACTTTTTTTCTATTTCCATAATATTACTACTAATTTTAATAGATTCATCTTGTTTGGTTTCTAATTCGATTGGTGGTACTTTCTTCAATGGCTTATTATAATCTTCACTAATTTTTCCGTAAATAATCTCGCATGTTTCATCGGTGGAGGGACATAATTTTCTCTTTTTATAACTAGGTGATAGTTGGTTATAAGGTTTAACCTTAAGTATAGGACTTGTTGACTCTATTATCTTTTGAGGTTTCTTATTACTTTTCGTTGATGGCATCGTATCGGTTATTAATAATTGACAATTAGTGTCAATCTTTTTAGTTTTTCGATTTTTATTAAGTTTCTTATTACAATCTGAAGCATTTAATTCATATTCATTAGTAGTATTAAGAGTAGTTGATAATTTTCTCTTTGTCATTTTATTATTTGCTAATTTTTCATTTATTGTATATTTCTTATTTGATTTTTCTTCATAATTTTTTTTAATTTCAATACTTTTAATATTTATAGAGTTATCTATATATTTATAATTTTCTTTTGAATCTTTAAAATATTCAATATTATGATTTATTAAATTGTTATTTTGAGCTGCACAAGAATCTTCACATTTATATATGTAACTATCATTGCATATCATTTTTAGATTTACTTCTTTTCTATCATCTACATATTAAATAAAAATGAAAATTAATTTTATTATAACTATTAATATACATTCATATATATATATTATTTATATTGAAATATTAAATGAACTAAAATTAAATTATCATAAATTCCTAATAAATATTAATAATAATAATAATAATAATAATAATAATAATAATAATAATAATAATAATAATAATAATAATAATAATAATAATAATAATAATAATAATAATAATAATAATAATAATAATAATAATAATAATAATAATAATAATAATAATAATAATAATAATAATAATAATAATAATAATAAAAATAATAATAATAATAATAATAATAATAATAATAATAATAATAATAATAATAATAATAATAATAATAATAATAATAATAATAATAATAATAATAATAATAATAATAATAATAATAATAATAATACTAATAATAATAATAATACTAATAATAATAATATTAAATAATTCTATTGTAATATATTGTAAAAGATAATATATTAATTAATGTTATTATCATATGATAAATAAATAAATATTATAATAATATTGTTAGATTATGTTATATGTCACTACAACTTTCGAATGATATTTTCTAGAAAATATTGCGAGAGTGTATTGTTACCATATACTGTAATAACACTAGTTGTACCTATACATCAAATTTGCTATGGTTCTTAAAATAAATGCAATATTTAAATGTAAATGACAATATAAGTCAATTCATTTCATTCTTAATTAGATTAATTATTAAATTATTAAGTTAACAAAATAAATTCCAGTAGAATTACAAAAATTAAATTAATGATCTCATTATATTTATAATGTTTGTAAAAAATATGAATATAAGATATATTAGTAATATCAAGATTGTGTTTAAGCAAGTATTGCAGAAGAGTAAATAGAAAATGTTCAATTTATAACATTACTGGAAACTTTCTAATAAATAATATGAGAGTAAATAGCTTTCACTCTACAATTTATCGCACACTAGTTTCCACTAATATGTTCCGGAACGTGTTATTGTGAAATTTTCTTAATATGGAATATTATCGTAATTCCATATAAAATAATATGTTGGTTTACCTAATATACATCCATTGGATATTTTTAGTATGTATAAATGATCTTCCATCTATATTGAACGGCAAATAAACTCTTCATAATTTGCAGATTGTTATATATTAATTATCATACAGTTAATATGTTAATAATAATCAATTGTACAACTCTATGACGTAGATAAGTTCATTCTTACAGTGAGTTACGTTGTCTTATTTGAATAAACTATCTTCGTTACGACTAATCCTCTATGACTCATATTGAGATCAATTTGTACAATATGTGCAACGATCTTATAACGTACATTTACAGAAAAATGTCTACCATTGTTTACGTAATTGAAACTATTTCATTTCTTATGTAATATATTTTATTAATAGAAATTAAAATGTTAGCAAAATGTAGAATTGAATCCTAATATCTTAAGTGGTAGGCATCAATTTCAGTTTTTCAACTCTTTTAGTAATATATATATATATATATATATATATATATATATATATATCTTACTCATCCTCGAAGGGACTGACAAAATGTATCTGAGATATCGAGTTTATGAGATATAAAATTACACTTACATGTAATTACATATATACAAAACCAAACTAACATTTTTTAAAAGTAAGAATATGTATGGCTTCTGAATAAGCAGGAGTTGACTGTATATATATATATATAATTTAAATTAATTTTATTTATTTTAACGACTCTTTGTGCCAGAGCAATAGATATAAATAAAATATAATATTAAAATTAAATAAAATATAATAAATGTGTTCTTATTTATAATATAATGTATTAAATAATAATTTATTATTACCATATTAATGTATTAATGGCAAATAAATAAAATTTTCAATTCGTATACTTTATATTTAAATACAAATATATTCATTCTTATACACAGATATTATTATAACTTATAATTCATTTTACATACAATAAAATTTAACTTAACAGTTCTATCTCAAAATAAAATGTATAAATGTTTATATAAATTAAAAATTGTTTTATTTCATATTCATAATATATACATATATATATATATTATACTAATATTAACCTGCATTATCTCTAAATAAAATCCAATCATCGTAGATTTGTACATCAGGTATATTCGTTCTTACTCTGGAAACAATATTATTCTTCCATATCTCTCCAGAATCACTAATTTCCGAAACCAGTAAACTCCAATCTAGTTTTTCTTCAATTTCTTCAAGATCGTATAGAATACATTCATGTAAAATTATGCCATCTATTGATTGGAATCCTAGGGTTTCTAATCTTTCTGGAATATCTGGTTCTAAATTAATATAGGTAAGATGAATTGTATTATATTATATGTATTTATTATGGTTACAAAATAAATATATAAAGTAAATTTACTTTAAAAAATATATCCGTATTTGGTATAACATTTTCAGTAAATTTTTTATTGATCGAAATAATCTTGTTAATAATCTTATTTTTTATAGAAATCCTTATAGATACTGACAAATCTACTTTAGAAAGTGATATAACAGATATATTTTAAGTTAATCACTATATTTATAAATTAAATTATTTCATTAAATTTTGCCTTAATTAAATTTGTAATATATTTTTTTTAAATAATTATACATATACTCATTTTGTTATTTTAAATAAAAGACTACTATTATTGGTAAATCACTTTATTTAATATATAATTTATAGTATTATTTATTAAATAAATTTATTATAAATGTCACTAATCAAACAAAATTATTAACAATACCTGATAAAAAAACATCTTTAATGTGCATCCTTTTGTGATTGAGATTTCTTTTAGCTCTCCTTACAGTAAGCTTGTTGAAATAACTAAAATTAAATTAACTATATAATAATATAATAATATATTTAAAAAAAAACATGAATAATAATGATATACTATATAATTTATAACTTTTCATAAATAACATTTATATTAAATATAACATATACATATATATATATACAGTTAACTTATGCTTACTCAGACTAAAAGATACTAACACAATTTGTCTGAGATATCAAATTATTTGTATATGTATTTACATATTATAGTATTACATATTATAATTTACACATTATAATGGGGTAGAGATGTAATGGGGTAGAGATGTAATGGGGTAGAGATGTAATGGGGTAAAGATATAATGGGGTAGAGATTTAATGGGGTAGAGATGTAATGGGGTAACTGTATGCCATATACATATGCCATATGCATACCATACAGTGTATAGTAACTGTAACAAATTTTTTTAATTTCATATTATTCTTTATTTATTTCACTTTGTTTATCGTTAGAAAATATTTATACTTTATACTTTTGACTATATATTACAATTATATTTACTTGATTAAATTATCAAACAATATGTATCAATTACTATCATTATATATATAAATGAAATTATTCTATACTTTTATTTTTATATAAAATATTTAATTTTTTATATAAATTTGTCATTAACTAAATTGTATTAGAAATAAAATCATTGAATCGATATAGTTGGTATATTATCAATTTAAAATGAGAATAATATATCTTTCGATAAATATTATATATACTATAAAACTAATTATAATTTAACAAATATTTAAATAATATATATATATATATATATATTTTTTATATAATTATGTTAGAACATCTCTGACATTTATAGTATTAACAGTATTATCCGTTAACAATGAATTGGACTTGGTTACAACTGTAATTAACTTGTTCGACAATAGAGAGTAAATCAATGTTATGTACTTACTAGGGTGAGCATGCACAACACATGAATATATTGTAGCAACGTAACAATAGTATTGTTGTTTATAAGTTATTTACACTTATACTATTAGTGATATTCCAAAACGGCTTTGTTAATTAATTAATATATTCCTTATGTGGGAATGATGCAATCTTGTATCAATGTATATTAGTTATTGTGAGAGTATGTATTTTTATTATCTACAATTACTTATTTATTTGTAATCATAATGATATATATATAATTATTTATATTAAAACAAATTTTAAAATGGTCAACAGGGAAATTCCGCCAGATTCTGAAAATTTTACATGGGAAGATATAAATTCTATAATGGAGTACATATACAATAAGTATAACTAATGGTTTTGTATATTAATAATATTTACACTACAAAAATAATTTCAATTCTTGTTAAATAAATATTGTTTTTCATTATATTTCATTATTAAAATTTATATTTTGAAAATTTTGATAAATTTCCTAGAAGGAATTTTTATTTTTAGAAATTTTTAATTTTTTGAATAAATTCAATTGTACTATTTTTATATTATTAAAAAATATATGTATTAAGTAAAATATACATATATTAAAATCATAATATAAAAATGAAGTACTAATAATAATAAAATATTAAAAAAATATTAAAATAAAGGTTAATTTATCAAACTACTGGAGGAGGAAAGTAGTGCCTCCTAAAAAATGTGGAATTTCCAAAAGTTATATATTATCAATTATATAATGTTATGATTGTATCTAATTGTTAATTGTTAATTGTTACATTTTATATAAATATATATAATATTATTTCTAAATATTTACAATCAATACATTGATATTAGTAATAATTTGAATCTATCAGGAATTGAATTTTTAAAATAGAAATATATAATAATTTAATATAACGTGTTATATTATTTAAATTTTTTATATTTTAATGGTTTAATAATTAAGAAATTGTATTATTAATAAATTAGATTTTATATATATACAAGTATATAATACAAATTATAATAAAAATATATACATTTAATTATTGGTATTATTATTTTATAAAAATTTTTTAAATAATGCAGAATATATTTTAATTTATTTTTTAAATGAGTTATATAAATTTAAGAATAAATCAATAAATGAAATGTATTAGATTATTTAATATAGAAATATAGAAATATAGAAATATTAAATTAAATATAATAATAATTTATAGATTATTTTAAATTTATAAATATAGTAAATAATATAATAATAAATTATTATATTTTACTATATATAATTATAATATATTTATAATATATATATTTTGTTTAATTTCTAACGGTTCAGTATTTAACTTCATATCAGGAGGATAGAGTTTTCTATTCACGAGAAACTTTTGTTCAATAATATTTGTTAAAGGTATCATTAATACTTCAAATATATAGGTATTATTGACTAAAAATAGATATTTAATAATCAATATTGTATATAAAGTTAAATACATATTTCATTTAAATATATTACATAATTATTTAATAAATAATTTACATAATAAAAATAATAAATAATTAACGAACATATACATTAGGTAATATAAAGTAATTTTAATGTTATCAAAACTTATAATAACACTAGATTTATAATATAAATTAAGTAATTATAACTCTAAAATATCTTTTAGATATTAAAATGTCAAATAATTATTTTTAAACTAATTAATGAGATGATTATTCAGATAAATAAACATATTTACAATTTTATAATGATACATTTTTATAGATGAAAATTGTGTAGAAATTTAAAAATCACGAAGGAATTAAAACTGAATGTAAGGTTAATTAAATTAGTTTTTTTTTATATAAATTATAGAATCCTTTTTTAGATTAACAATTACATATTCACATGTTATTCATGTAAATACAAACACGTGACCAATGTTACCATTAAATTTATATAAATATATATAGCAACATTTTAAACTAAAAATAATATATTATAATTATAAATATTATAAAAAATGTTAATAATATAATAAATTAATAAAATATAAATAAACTAAATTTTAAACTAACTATTCATTTCAAGTATAAATTGTTCTTTGAAAAGTGTTATATTATTAGATTTCTCAGATGAATTTTCCAATGAAAATAGCCTATTAATTATTCCTCTATGCATTAAGTCTGTACATTCTGGTAATTTTAAATCTTCTATATCTAATTTTTGAATTTTATATAATATATGATTATATAACAGATAATATCTAAATTAATAATAACCATTTTCAAATATATTTTCAATGTCATATAATTTATCTTTAAGAAACAACTTCATATTGAATTTCAATATTTTATCAATACAACTTTCTCTTGGAAATACCTTGAGCATATTTTCTAAATTATCACTATTTCTAATGTTATATACTTTATTTGTTAAACTGAATTTAAACATATCTTTTTCAAATTTTACTTGCAAATTATCTTTTGTATTAGATTCTACATGTAATAGATGCCTAAGTATAATTAAAATTTAATATATTTATAAATAATAAATAATAAATAATTAAAATTTAATATATTTATAAATGTATTGACACTACTAGTGATATTATATAATTCATACAAAGATATATCTTCGTAAGAGCGGTTATCGTTAAAATATTCTTTGAATTGAGAACGAGAAACTTTAATATCGTTATTATCAATATTCAAATCAAAATTATAAACTCTTCTTGGCATAATAACTTCTTCGATTTTATTTACTGCAATACGTTACCTAATTATTATAATAAGAATATAAGTAAAATAAATAAGAACAAACCGATTCCTTTATAATGTTTAACATTATTATACAGAAAATCAAATTCTTTAATTTCAGTTAATGGATATTTTTTACAGCTTGTTAAAACTTTATTAAACCTAAGATATATTATTTAATTACTCATTAAATGTATAATTTAATATATATTTAATATAAAAGTATACTATTAATATATATATAAATTAAATAATAATAATTTAATTTAAATAGTTATAATAAGGTTTACATAATTTAACCTAATTTATACTATTTACTTGATGGATATATATATATATAGTAAGTAAATACCTATACTTCAGAAATGTATCATTATTACATGACATTTCTTCAATATATTCCTTGTAATCGAGTTCTTTATCCGATAATACCAAATTCTCATCTTTTACTATCAAACGAGTTATATATTAGATAAGAATATATATACAGATAAAAATGTGTGTTATATATCATTTCATGAACTATTATATACTAACATTTTTTTATTATTTGATCCAACTCTTTATTAGGATCGTATTCGGTTTGGCCTAAATGAGCGTACATTTTATCTTGATACAACATAGCCGGACAACTAAGTTGCATCGTCTCTATCGTCATACGAAATTTGATTTCATTCTGAATGGGAGTATTCGATATACTTATGTAAAGTTTAATTTAAACTCATTTATTTTATAGGAAAATAATAAGTTTCATACACCGTAATGAAACGCTATATAATTTTGAAGGTGAAATTTATAACATTCTAATATAGATATCATTATTATTTATACTAATTGACTAATATAGTATAATATATATAGTTAGGATAGTTAATATAATTTTATTATATATATATATTAAAATATATTAAAATATACATTATTATAGAGTATTATATGTTATAAATTAACAGGTACATTAATGTTAACGTAATAAATAATATTTGTAAATATATTAAATATACACTTATATCCTAAATATATTATTGTTATATATATATATACATATAGGTTCTATATAAATATATCAAATATATCACAACGATTTATTAGGATAGGATAATCTTATGGTTGAAACACCAAACAAGTTATCAATAAAAATAAACTATTGACGTGTCTATATTTAAATATATTTAAAAACATTGCTTACATTTTCTATACTCCATATACTATTTCTACTATATTAATATTATATTTAATAAGTATATTTAGTTATATATATTATATATAAATGTATATTAATGATATTAAGGGAATATTATTGGTGATTATCATAGATTATAAAATATATAAGTCATCGATATTATAGTAAACAAATAATTACAGAAATGTTTTAGGATATTTTTTTGGATATTTTATTTTCCTATATTGGCTCAGATTATATTAAATTAATGGTTTTTTGGCCCACATTTGTTTTTATTATGATTTATGAGGTCAAACTTTTAATACTCATTTCTGTATTTGACACACTCTAATGTGCATAATAAACTAATCTGAAGAATTTGCATGAATTATATAATATAAGATAAATATATATTAGTTATTATTATGATTATAAATTATATAGAGATAAATATATACTATTTTAAACTTGACAAATTAATGATTAATTCTTAATTTTTAAAATGTATACTATAATTAATATAATTATTATAATAATAATAATATTAAGTAGAATATTGACTATGGCCCCAGTTTGTGTTTATTACGATTGATGAGGTCAAACTTAAAATATTTATATGTACATCTATATAATTTAAAATTATATTAACAACTAATTTAGGGTCTATTACAGTAAGGTCTTCTTACAGAAAACAGCCGTATTATCAGTCGTAGTCATCGCTCCCTCTATTAAATGTCCGAATGGTAAATAACTGCACGAAACTCTCCTTTATAAGCTCGAGCGTTATCTCTGTCCATACACCAGAATATCAAAATAAATAAACTTATTTTATGGCTGTTTTTGATAATTCTGGGAATAGTACTGTTTTAGGTAAGCCCCTAATTTATATATATATATATATATATATATATTATAATATATACTAAATTTTTTGCATAATTTTATCATGTACTAAAATCTATCAAACTAGTGTGTCGACTAATGAAATTTTAAATTTTACCTCATAAATCGTAATCAAAATAAATGGGAGCCATATTCGACACAGACCAATATTATAATTACTATATATTAATATACCAATATATATTTACATATCAACTATAGGGGGATAGTCGATATCAGATTATTATATTATAAATATTACTAAAAGACTAATATTTACTTGATTATACTTTGTATATAAAATCATTTATTATACAATATGAACAAGCATGTTTTATACATGATATACATCTGGAGATATATACCAAAGATTTTGCGAAGGGAAAAATATAACACTCCCTATCTAGCAACGTGATTAGTATTCATACATCCCGCTGCTAGTAGCAGTATCGAAATCGATTTAGGTTTGCCGCGATTTGCATACTATTATGTTTTCATTGCTCTATTAAATTACATGCAATATAAATTAGCTTATATTTACCATATAGATATTTATAGCATTTAAAATCAACATATACTATTGCTTTGTTATATATTAGAAATGAACACTTAGTTTTCATAATACAAATAATAATTTAAAGCATATTATTTTTCATTTAAAAGTGCATGGTTTGATATGAATTTACATTATAAATAACGCATAGTTCCGGAAATTGACCCTATATAGGTGGCGCTGTTGGTATTTGTATACAAAATAGAATTACACTATTTTGCGTGAGTGTTAAATCTTTCATTAGAAAAATCTTTGTATATACTCTACATTAAACTATAAAATTGTACTATATATTCGGTTATTATTTCAATATGATTAGCGCCATCTATAGTTTAACTATAACATAGTATTGTTTACAAATGTTGCCTTTAGTCGCTAATACATTAAAATGAAGAATAAACATATAGTATAAATTATAAGATATGTATCAATTAGTTATTAATAATTATAATAATTATTAAAAATATTAATTACTTATTATAATTTTTAATTGTATAGGAATACATATCAAATATTTTAAATTTGACCTCAGCAATCGTAATCAAAACAAACGATATTCGATATTATCCTGTAATTGTTACATTTTGTTTTCACAACAATATAATTTTGATGAGTATCTCTAATGAGCGTAAATTGCGAAGAAAGCTGTTGACTATTATTATTTGAATTTCAGAGTTAAATATGGGCGGTACTTATATATATATCACTCAAATACATCTGTTAAGCACTACTACATGATTTAAAATATTCTGACAGATATGATATATCCCATATGATATGTGTACAGTATGAAATTAAGCCCAACATATTTATTATTTATACAATATTTAATATATATATATATATATTTATATATTTGCGGATTGATATTCTGGGGTTGTTTGATTTCTTTAGTTTGGTTTTATTTTTCTATTTTTGTTTAGCTGCATTATTATAATTCACATAGATATAATGATTTTATCCCGAAGTGAGCCTATAAAATAGTGTGTTACTATAAAATATCGTATAATGCGTAACTAGGTCAAATTATTTTAAATTGTGTAGTAGTGGCTAAGTAATGTATTTGAGTGACATATATTATATATTATATAAGAATTGCCCTCCTTGAATTCTGAAATTACTTATAATATTTGATAATAATAATCGGCGGCCTTCATTCATAGAATCATTATAATAGTGTTATTAGTAATGATAATCATTATGATTATCACCGATGAGGGTTAATCGCCCAGGGTGATACCATGATGTATACATTATAATTTAATAAATATATATGTATTCAATAAATTACAATAAATTATTGTATTTTTAAAATAATTTAAAATTAAATTTTACCTTATCAAAATAATTAATAAACAGATATCTTTTAACCATAATATATGGTATAATTTTGCATATATTTTTGTATTTCAATATATTTATATTTCTGTAGTCAATATATTATTGAAATAGAGTATTTTCTTATATATATTGTATTATTTTTATTTGTCTAATATGAATATTTTATATCATCTGCTAAATAATATTTTAAAATTAATATTTAAATTTACCAATGATCGTGTCGGGCCAACCTCAGTATACAGAAGTTTTCAGAATTATTTCATAAATAGTTTAAATAATGTCTACTTGTTATAATAACATTTCCCATAATATGTATATCCGAATATATAGGATTTATATAATATAACTATATAAATATATATATATATATATATTCTCTATGGTAATACATGTCTATAATATATATCTTCATAAGCCTCTAACCTACAACCATAGATTTAGAGTAATCTAAAGCTATGCCTACAACCTACAATTTACTTTATATTTGTTTGTTTATTGTTTATTGTTGTTTTTATTCTCTAACTGGTGTATAATTCATACAAGTCTATAAAGACTTCTTCATAAGCCGAATGAGCTATTTTATTATATTCACACATAATTGTTTATTATATATATATATATATATTATTCAAACTGTTTCTTTTAAAAAAATAAATTCATTTCATATATATATAGTATGTAATTATATTTTATTATATATATATATATATATATATATTACATATAATATATATCATATAAAACTGAAGCATAAATGAAAAATATATAATGTACTATGTATGCTATATTAATTTAAAATAAATTTAATGTGTAGTCATCATTTGAAAGCTACTTTATTAATAATATAAATTCTAAAGAAAATTTAAAAAATGTACAGAATTCTTTTTTTAATTTCCAACAGTTTAGAATAATCTGTTTTTGTATAAAGTAAATACATAGATATCTACTTAAATATGTTCTAAACATATTTTCTAAATATATCACTAATAGTGGTCACTATACGTATTATAGGGAACAATGTGTGTTCAGTGCACCATATGGCAATGCGGACAGTGTCCACTGTGCCCAATAGGATGCCCTATTTAGTTCGATATAGATATCAATAGTGTTTTCCGTTTGCATAGTATTAATAAATAATACCTACACTATCTAAGCTACTACTAGATATAGATGGGTAGCTAGTTTAAATTATAGTTTAATCGAAGTGGAATTTACTAAATATATGAAAATATCAAAAGAAAACTTGATTCAAATAGAATATTTTTAATTGGAAATTACGTAAAATTTACCGAACTTTAAATCATGAACTTATTATTCATTCAAAGAAATGTTCTAAATATATCAGAGAGACACAACTACCTCGTCAGTCCAGATGTAAATATCGTAAGAAACAATTGTTTGATGATTTGTATCCAAATGGAAAATCTCTGACTATTTTACAGTCATAAAATGTAATTATATTACTATATACATCAAAAAAGGCTCATTGCATATAGGTTGTACAATATACCCTGATAACTAATCATACATGGATGACCTCTATTGGAGTTCCATTGGAGTTCCATTGGAGGTCGAGAAAGTAAATATATTGACCCACTGGTGTACACATATTTCGGAAACTCACGTGTATCCATATATATATAGGTACAGTCACTTAGAATCCCAATAATAAATAAATAATATAATAAAAAATGTAAACCATGGAATAAAAGGTGTTCTGGTGCAAATAAGAATCTACTACGAATTATTTTAAATCGTCTAAACCAATTAGCTTAACATATTAAATCATGTAAGCAATCAGAATTACGGAAAAGACAAGTTCGCACTGCGAACAGATCTTCAACTTCACAATCCCAATCTTTAGTAAAGAGTCTTTACACATATACAACATAACAATAGTCATCATTATAACTTTATCGATTTTAGATAATCATTTGGTGTAGTATGGCAGATTGTATTGGGAATGTAATGCGCAAACACACGATGAAAACATTGCTGGAATCATTTAATCATTATATAAAAAGTCTAGTAGCGCAGTGCTAATAAATAATCATATTGGTGAATTGTTCAGCAAATCTAGGAGTTCGTCATGGCTGTATTTTATACCCACTTATATTTAATATATATATATACTCGTTGAAATAATTATGCAGGAATCATGAACAAATAATAATCCAACACTAACTATAGTAGGACAGAGCATATGCAACCAATGGGGTAGGATCTACATCGGCCGTAGGGGTTACGTCATATGCCTATGTCACCCGCTTATCCGATGATTTATATCTATTAGGTAGTTATAATGTATAACTTACAGTTTAACAACTAATCAATCGGGATTTATAGTATCTTAGAATCTTGTAACTTAATACAATATAAGTTTTCTTACTTTACTATCATATATACATATATTATATATGATATATATATATATATATATATATATATATAGGGGCGTCGGAAGGGGGGGCGGGGGGTATCGGACCCCCCCATTCAAAAATATGGGGGGGGCTAAGTATGTTTTGCCCCCCCCCCATGAAATATGTATTAATAAATTGTATATATATTAAATGTAGTATATTGTCTTTGTTAATACACATTTTTTCTAAATAATGTTACCAAACATATGGGTGGGGCTAAGTATTGTTTGCCCCCCCCCCCCCCCATCCATGAAATATGATAATATTCATGAGATAATCTCTGAGAGATACTTGTTATATACACTATAGTGATATTAAGAATGACATTATTCAACTATATAAATCTGAATTATTAAATATTTGATTGAAAGATATTAATTGGACTTTCTCAATTCAATGTGATGGAATTCAAGATATATCAGGAATTGAGGAGGACATTTTTAACTTAGAAAATATAGAAAATGTAATGTTATCTGAACTTTAACATCTTAACTTGCCTATTTCTAAATTAAGAGGACATTCATATGAGGGTGCAGCTAATATTTCTGGTCAATATAATGTTGTAAAGACTATAATAATGAATAGACAACAATTACATTTTGATACACAATGTGGAGCTCATCGCATAAACTTAATGGCATAATCATTAGATTATAATATAAATATAAGAAAAGCCTTGAGAGTGTTTTATAATGTGGGATTATTATATGAACAAACTATCAAATTACGGATTGTATATAATACGAATAATAACAAAGCAAATACATTAAACCATTATGCCCAATAAGATGGACTGTGAAAATCATGTATTAAACAACATTAGATCAATGTAGTGGTATAATCGATGCACTGAAATAATATAAAAATTAGATTATATTACCAAGACCACAAATATATTGCAAATTTATTATTAAAAAATATGAATAGGTCAAATATTTGTTATATGAATATTTCAAGTTTGATATTTGAAAGCTTGGATATGAAGGTGAAAGCTTTCATGATACCAACAAATACTATTGAAGGTAACATTTATAAAAAATATACTTGAAAGCATATATTATTATAATTATATATAATCATAATAATACTCAATAATGAATAAACATAAAGGATTAGATAATAGTAAAGATGATTCTAATTAAATTGAATAATGATAGACATAATTTGCACACATTCATTGAAGATATAGAAACAAAAGTATATTATATTTTATATATATACAAGTTTTTATATTGATTCAAGGTTAATATCCTACTTTTATAAAAAATATGATATAAAATACAAAATAGCTTATAATCAATGTTTATTATAAAATATTATAATAATTTATTTTTATTTTAAATATATCTAATTTAATTTTCTAATTATATCTAATTCAGAGAATAATAATAAGACATAATATAAATTATTATAAATATTTATGAGATGAATAGTAATAAAAATTCAAAAGACATACATGTAATATTATCAAGATAACATAATATGACATTGTTAATGTTATGTTAATATAAGAATGTGATTATATATGATCAATTAATATGTTAATATACTTTATCATTAATATTTAAAGAATAAAATATACTGAGTTGTTTGATTCCATAATGATGAAAATTAAAACCAATTTTTAAACTAAGGAAACTTCATTTATACATTCTTATAAATTAAAGGAATCATTATTATAAATAATATAATTCATGAAAAAAAAGGTTGTTTTTTTTAGAATAATCTTATTAATCCTATTAATTTTCTACACTAAACATTAATAAAAAATGTATGAAGAGTTAACGATTGAAATATCGAATTTCCATATGTTCAAATCAATCAATAAGTTCAATACCATCTGATGAGAATAAACATATATATGACGGAACAATCTCCTAAAATTCAAAAAATATTTTCCTGCATAATATATTTGATCACACTTTTAGTTGTTTGCCCCTCAAGTTCTGTGTCATGTTAGGGTGGATTTAGTAATCTACGAATAATAAATACGTTGTTACAATATACTATGCTAGATAGTAGATTAAATGCATTAGTATTGGCAAATATAAATCAAAAAATAATTCACACAATTGAGATGGATATATTTATAAATAAATATCTATATTTATATAATAATAAATTATTTAATGGTTATTATTTATTTTCTAATATATTCCTACTTAAGTATTGTTATAAAAATGTAATATTATTAATTGCATATTAAAGGGTTAACATAGACTAAAAAGGTATACGATATTAATAAGATATATAGTAATTATATTAGTAATACATAATAGGATATATAATATGAAATATAAATAAATAGCCCCCCCCATTCAAAATATCGTTCCGACGCCCCTATATATATATATTCGTGCGTTCGTGAATGCATACGTACATCGTATTACACGTTGTGCGACGCACACTGTGCGTTCGTGTGTGTGCATATGTGTGTATGTGTGTGTGTGTGTTTACATTATGTTATTATGTTATTAGTCATATTATAAGACTCGTATACGGCTCTATGTCGTACTCTCCGAACGTATGTAGGGCGGTGCACGCGCATAGGCTGCCCGGATATAGACTATTGCCAAACTTTACTAGTGCATGTCCTGCATTAAGGCTTACCTCGGTGCATGTGTTTATGCTATACATTGTATACACTCCTTAATACATTGTATTACTTTTTTACTTTTATTTTTTATATGCTATATAATATATATATATATTCGAGTATATTTGAAATAATAGTCCTGTATTGTCGGTGTCCTTTAATAAAATGACCACAAATATCACGTGACAACAAACTCCCCGATATTTCACTAAGTACACACCCACTAATACCTAACATTTGAACCACACATACCAATAAATTATATATAATGGGTAAAAATAACCACAAATTATTGGCTTTCATCTACACTTAATTGATTAGGTATATGTATTTAGTAAATAATATTTACCACTATTTACTTTACCTATATCTCTACCATATATTTAATAATACATTCATAACGTAGATTATAATAAATAAACTGAAATTCGTGAAATATGACTGACATTTATGTAAACCTATCATGTTATGTGTATACGCGTGTATGAACTTAGTAATTGTAATAATTGAATATCAATTTAGTTGTAAATGTAGCATTATAATGCCTACTTATAAATATATTTGATTACTTGTCCGAACTATCGTGAGACCCATCTCTTCGATCCTTTCCTCCAATCTTCTCTTAACACTTATTATGTAATTAATGTATTCTAGACGAGTATCGGCCTTCATTCAGGACACGTATCGCTTGTGGTCCTCGTTTATGTAGACCATAGTTTAGCCCATCGAGTTTTGCACTATGGGCTACATTATCATCATGGCGTGTGTACTGCGGTGTCTGGCTGGTGTGTCCGGTAGGTCAGCACAAGTGCAGTGTCCTGCGATTAGAATTCGTGTGGTAGTTGTAATATATGTAAGGAAAGGTGGTCAATAGTGTCACCGTCGTTATCTTTATTTATAACGGTAAAACTAAAATGTTTTAATAACAATCCTCGAGATAATATTGATTCTTACTCTATACACAAATATATATAGATGATCAATATTTAAAAATGGTTAATTAACTAAGTTAATTAACCCTCTTGAGCCATTAACCTACATATAGATACTTAAGTACAAGTTGCTATGTGATATCCTAATATTCATAGAGGTCATATAGTAATATAACAAACACACTAACTATACATACTTCTTTAACTTTCTATGCTAATAATAATATCGTTTGGTTAATCATAGAGCTTGAGAGAAATTTCTCTCTAGCTCTATGGGTTAGGATATAGAACTTATAAATTCGAAGTTTATTATTGATATAGATGCTATTAGATATAGGATCAAACTTCTATTTGTTACTTCTTGGTATACAGTTCATTCTGAATAATTACAGACCAACGGAATCATGGGAACCAAACTCAAACTGTTCAATATCATATGAAAGAAAGAAAGATTATGATAACGTATAATTATTAGACATATTCATATTCGGACATACGTATTTTAAACCTATAATCTATGCAATTAGGATAACATAAAATTAATAAAAGTTGTACTTTTCATAATTCACTTATTATATATATATAAATATAAGGTAATTATACTCGATTACTGTACCTACCTACTTTATTAATAATACACCAGCAACATATTCATGATAATAAGTAGGTTATAGATTACAGAGTATTGCAACTATAGTGCATCTATAGAGGGTAGGAATTACTTACTCCGTAATACTTATAGACTTGGTGGAAATATCATATAGACGGAGCAGCCTTTCTTTTGAAGAAACTTCACTGACTTACAATAGATTAAGAATTGTAATTCAGTTATGTACATATATATTCAGTATTTAGAACTACGTATATATAGTCTAGTATAGCCTATTAGGTTATAGGTTAGGATATAGGCTACATATAGGTTTCATCCGTGGTTATATATTTATTTATAGCGGATTATGTGATATAACAAATAATTTTAAAAACCAAATTAAAAAAAAAACACTGATTCCATACATTATTATAAAGTTATGTAGATAATAGGGAGATAATAACGCCATCTATGTTAGAGAACTAACTACTATTCTGTTTTATAAAAAGTGAAAAACATTAACACTTTATATATGTAGCTAGTATGTATGTATGTATGTTTGTATATGTTTGTATATGAATATCCTAGCTAGTATGTATTCATAGAAAAAACAACAATAAACAATAGTGAACAGATAACCTAGTAAGGTTTATTTATTTGTATATAAATAACATTGTTTTGATATAAATCATAAAATCGATAGGTTAAAAAACATATCAAATTATAAAAAGGTATTTAAAAATATATATATTAATATTATATATATAGAATATGAAAACATCAATAGGTACACGGTATATTATTATAATGATAACTATAGATAACTAAATTAACTACCTGTAGTTAATGATAACATATGTGATATTGATACCAGTGATATCAATGGTATCAATGTGTATACACTATCTTTATGTTGAAGGAAACCTTGTTGGTATACCCATAGAGAACACATAAATTTCTTGGTTTTCTATTTTATATACAACTCGGGTAGCTAATCGTTAGCTTAGGGGTACCCAGCTAACAATAATAGCCTCATAATAGCATAATAATAATAGCATAATAGACATTAAATAGCAACATAACAGCAGCATAATAGACATTTAATGGCAACATAATAGCACCTAAATATCACAATGTAAACATTCGAGGCTATTCAATATGATGTTATGATGTTATGAGGTTATTACTGTTTGATGGGTACGTTGATAATGAGACAATTAATTAACTAGTAATTATAGTATTCAAATAAGTAAGACGTGGAATATATAATGAGGGGTCGAAAGATACTTTGCCGATATCCCTGACCCAACTGCCACCATAGCACCAAGGACATTCCAAGGACGGTCCTTGTTATAACCTCAACGTAGACAATGGTGTGGATAGTGCTATCAAGGACACGTCCTTGGTTATAACCTCCTATAGGATATGTATATGTCCTTATATGTCCTTCTCATTATTCAATACATTTCCTGTGCTAACTCAAATATATATTATATATATATAATAGGATAATATATGATAATGTGCATATTATCAAGACCTCCTATAACCTCGAGGTTATAAGAGGTATTGATATTATCCATGGAGATGAATATGAATGCAGAATTGTTCATAATATGCATGGATAGCTGTGTATATATTATCTATATATATATATATATATATATATATATATATATATATATATATATATATATATTATATGGGTGTGTGTGTGTGTACATTAAACTAGGGAAGCTGTCATAATATATAAACAACCTACAGTAAACTATAAATATACTTTAATGATAACAGCGTTTTTATCCTAGCTATTATTCGAATCTTATTATTCTCATTTATTAGGTTTTGATTGACAGCGACGTCACTATGTTTCGAAATCTGTTTACGTGTAGCTCTATAGCCGCTTCTCGCGCATTATTCGCAAAACGTGCGTTCGAACCACTGGTCATCACTTCACGGCATTCTCCGGCTCCACGATCACACCTCTCTACCATGGCGTATTCTATTATCGAAAGGGGAAAACCCAATACCCTTGACTACCGGATGTTCATAAGTAAGTAATTTGAATTTCGAATATAAAATATTTGGCGATATTTATAATCGTAGTTATTTCAATCGATTATCGCTACGTTTTTTAAGTGGTAGTAAAAAATATAATATAATTGTCTTAGTATATATATAATTTATATTTGAAATTTAAATTTCACTTGTAATATTATTATAATAATTATATATATTAAGATTGAAATTTATAAAATATATTAAAATTATAATGTTAAATTATGTAAGAAAGTTTCATTTAATTTTAAAGTTGATTTAATCACTGATTATTATATAACATTATATAATTAAGTTTAATGGTATATACTATATAATATAGACCAGGGACACGTCATTTAAAATGTACATTATTATAATAATATATATATTTATATTTATATTAAGTCGACTTTTTTTAATTGTAGATTTTATAAATACATATTTCAGGTAATATTTACCTGTAATAAATGTTTCCGCGTTATAAAATTGAATATTAATCTATTGAATAGTTGTTATTATATTCAATTCATAACTTTACATTATAAAATTATATATCTAGATAATTTAAATTAATGTTATTAATAATATATATATTTTATATATAATATATATATATAAATTCTATATTTTTATTTAAATAAATCATATACTTGTATATAATGTTTAATATAATATAATAAAATATTTATATATATATTGTGTAATTTTTATTTATTTATTAAATATTCATTTCATTCTAGATAGTATACAACCTCCAATTAACAAACTCATAAATTAACAATATGATATATTCCATGATTCAACAATCTATAAATTAATTTTATGTATATTTTATTAAAATTTATATAGCTATATCGCTAATATAGTTAATTATCTATTTTATAAATGATAATATTTATAATGATAATAGTTATTCTGAAAATTACTAGACGTAACTAATATATCATGATTTTAAATATAAATTAGCTTATAATACTGTTTATGCATCCGTGAAGATGAATAATAATTTAAATAAATATGATCATAAATCAGTGTCTTCATTACTTTCTTAATTGTCGTATAAATTCCTTCGATGTAATTAACTCTCATATATATATATTAATATATACATTTTATTCATATGAACGCAATTACCTAAATTTAGTTATTTATATATACATTTTTGATATCTTATCGTACCGTTTTAGTGAACTTGGTTATCACTCGTTTGTTGTTGTTTCTAAGCCCTAACTCTTTTCTGAGCCTGATCAACCGCTTATGGGCCTGAAAACCTATACACCTACTCTATGATTAGTATCACAGTGATTCATAGTTCTAACTATTCCTCTAGCCTTTACTTCACCACTCTCTCGAACGCCATTTATATAATTCAATACTAAAATAGTGCCGTATTTATTTCATTTTACATTTTGTTTCGCGTCTCATCGATTGATAATTTACGTAAGAAAATATATTGTTGAAAGTATAAAGTATAAATATTTGCTAACATTAACATACGTTATTGAAATAAACAAAAATAATATGTAATTAAAACTCTACAGTTAGCACATTATCCTTTTAAGTATTTCAATAAATTATCTATCTAAATATAGATTATTTATAATTCTATCTAAATATATTAATATTACTAAACTGGTTTTATTAGTGTAGCAATAATTTAATTAAAACAAATATTGGGTAATGTTTACAGAGTGTTCATAATAAATTATATCCATTTTTATAAATATCGGCCACATGAATGCATACCAAATAATATTGTATTAATATAAGTATTAAATATAAGTATTAATATATTTATAATGGTAAATTTATTATTTATCAAGTAATATATATATATTAAAAAATATGTTAAATAATAAATCTCACCTTACCGATTATCTCAACGTTTACTTTCCTTTAACACAGCGTTATATGACCTTCAGTTCTCCTTACTTTTCCGTTGTTTTTTTGCATCATTTTCATTTCATGAGACACTTCATTATAATAGTCAACTATATATAATATATATATATATAGACTATTATAATATATATATATATATAGACTATTATAACTAAGTGTTTCATGAAATGAAAATTATGCAAAAAAAAACGGAAAAGTAATATATTTATATATATATATTTATAGTAATAGCTTCAATTTCATGACTAATTTATCTTACTTGATTTACTGTATCATATTACATCGTCGCCATCATTAGCATCATTGTGAGGTCCACAATATGTTAAGTTATCATAATGTCGAGTTAAGTTAAGATATAGTTCACATATGTATTGCTCTATTCGGTTATATTTTGTAAACATGAATTTTGTTGAATATTATTCATTTTACATATTAATATATTTAATTTTTTAATATTTACAATTATATTCGATTAATTAAAATGTAATACAAAACTTTAAGTTAATCATTTTTTGTAATCACCTGAAATAGAGTATTTATATTACTATAGTTATGTTGTGAATATTAATCATATATGTTGTCCCCCATATGTTTAATAAGAGAACGATGTTGCATGTTATTTCATGTAGAAACCATAAGATTATTATAAAAAACGCATATGAAATCACATATCACAAACAATAGTAGTGTGTAATCTGTGTTATTACTATTTTTATATAAAATATCAGTCATTGCAAAGCATAAAGAATACTATTGTAATATAGGTAAATTACCTCGTTTACATATAAATTACACGCTTTGCAAATAGATACAATTATTTACCTTTGTAGCGAGCTAAGTGGTTTTAATCATATGCATATACATAACATACAGTTAAACACTTGTTATCATCATTAGACAGTAAATATTTATATTAAATACCGATGATATTATTATTAATTCATTTCGCTAATGTAAATATTTATGATAATTACAATAATTACATATACAGATAGGCTGACCTGTGTGAGTATAATAGCCTATTGTTGTGTTTATAATCACTCATAATAACAATTTAAATATACTCAAATATATTAATGCGTTCAGGTTATAAGGTTAATAATATACGGGTAATGTTAAACATTTATATACCATACAATAATAAGCATATATTTGTATATATATAGTATATATTATATGTATATATATATATATAATATTACGTAAGTATAATTGGCATTGCTTTCGGCTCGTTAAAAATATATCTTATTAACAATGCCTTCCTTATTTAACCTTGTACGCTATTGATTATTGGTTGTGAGTACCGACCACCATCACCTGTGTACTAATCTGCATTACGCTACGGCTAATAAGCGGGTGTATATTACTAGTACCCCCCGCTAATACTGCCACTAGTATCATAGTACCCCCCCCCCCCGCTAATATAGCCACTAGTACCGCGGTACCCCCCAACATTACAGCCACTAGTACCCGAGTACCCCCCTGCTAATACAGCCACTAGTACCCCCCGCTACAGCCACTAGAACCGTATTACCCCCCCACGAGTACCCCAATCCCCCCCGCTAATACAGCCACTAGAACCCCAGTACCCCCCCGCTAATACAGCTACTAGAACTGTAGTACCCCTACCGCTAATACAGCCACAAGTACCCCAGTACCCCCCCCCCCCGCTAATATAGCCACTAGTACCGCGGTACCCCCGACTTTACAGCCACTAGTACCCGAGTACCCCCCTGCTAATACAGCCACTAGTACCCCCCGCTACAGCCACTAGAACCGTATTACCCCCCCACTAGAACCCCAGTACCCCCCGCTAATACCTGCGTTCTCTTTCCTCTATAGATGGACCGACCGGTGTGGTTTCTCCCCTTCACGACATTCCACTGTACGCTGACGAAGAGAATAACATCTTCAATATGGTCGTAGAGATCCCCAGATGGAGCAATGCCAAGATGGAGGTTATCACATTGTATACATCATGTATATATGTAATGAAGTTTATTGTTCGTTTACTTTATTAGTATAAAGACCTGTTGAAATTATATACTTAATAATAATAATAATAATAATAATGATAATAATGATACTGATAATATGTACCATCCAATTTACCTACCTTTAATATAAAGAAAGTGAATAAGTAATTGATGCACGTATTGCATGTAAAAGATACATTAATGAAGTGGCATCAGTTTTTATTAGATATTATAGTTATATTATATATGTAAAATATTAAAACAGTAGGATTTTTCGTCGAAATAGAAGTGATTTATATCTATATCTATGGATTTATTAGATTATATATAATATTACATATATATGTCAATAAATAGTATATCTTCAATTCAAATACATTTAAATACCAATATGAGGAATGTTGATATGTTATATTTTATATAACTATAATTTTTAGTATAGATAAACGTTTGTAGTATATTAAACTTGATCGTAATTATCAATATAAATAAATAATAATTTAAAATTTAGTAGTAAAATTCAACTGTAGCTCAATGTGCCATACACTACATTCAATTGCATATCTACTTTCTCTACATTGATAGGCTAGGCCTATGCAATCAACCATATGTGAACCCAAACACATTATGTATTATGTAATATTATGCAATAACAAGCTTCAATTCAATATGAATTTATAATACATTAATCAATATACCTGTACACCTCACTTTATATCATATAATATGTTATATAATAATGGCATAAATGTTTGACCCATTATTTATAAATGTCTCATTACATTATTCATCTCACATGTATAGATTAGTAAAGATCAGAAGATGAACCCTATCATACAAGACACTAAGAATGGCAAGCTAAGATACGTACACAATGTGTTTCCCCACCACGGTTACATCTGGAACTACGGAGCCCTGCCCCAGACCTATGAAGACCCCGATCACATTGATGAGTACACGAAACAAAGGGGTGACGATGATCCCGTAGACGTTTGCGAAATAGGGCGCACTGTACACAAGCGGGGTGCCGTTATCCAGGTCAAAATTCTCGGAGTGTTTGCTCTCATCGACGAAGGTTTGTCTGTGTGTCCCCTCTACGCCCCAACACCCTCTTTACCCACCCCAGTAGAATTGTTATAATGTTGTTCCTATTTCAGGCGAGACTGATTGGAAGATACTATGTATCGACATCACCGATCCAATGGCTGCTAGTTTAAATGACTTGTGCGACGTCAAGAAACACATGCCAGGCTTCCTTCAAGCCACTCACTCTTGGTTCAAGAACTACAAGATCCCCGCTGGTAAACCCGTCAATAAATTTGCTTTCAATGGACAACCCAAGAATGCAAAGTTTGCTCTGAAAGTTATCAAGCAAACTAATGATCAGTGGAGACAGTTAATCAAATCTAGTGAGTCTGCCGATGGTAGTACTAACATGTTAGTATGCAGTGTAAGCTATTGTACGCTATCGATCACTATCACCTCATCCCATCATTCTTATCTTCATATTCACATGTTGAACAGCTATCTTGATCTATTATCTATAATATGTTTAGTATTTATCTTTCAATATTGTTTATCAAATCAATTTAATCTCTTTCATAAATATAATATTTAAAAAAAACAAATCAAATTAAATTTTGAAAAAAGTAACCATATTATTTCAGATAAAAATAAGGGAATATTTATCTACACATATTTATCAAAAGTATTCATTAATTTATTATATAAATCATGTTTTTATAAGATCATAATTGACAAATTAATTTTATTATATATTAATAACTATATAATAATCATATAGTAAATCACCATATACAAATATATATATATTCATTATATAACGTAATGTATAAATTATCAATATCATTATATTTATTAGCGAAAAACTAAAACATTATTTTTTAATATAATTATTTTTTATATAACTAGCTACATTAAAAAGTAAATACGAGTCAAATTTGTATGAAGATGTATTGTTCACATTTTTATAATTGATAACTATTGAATGTTTGGTTGCTATTTTAATAAAGAATATTAAATCATGTTTAATTATTAGATATAAATATATGTAAAAAAATAAATGAATGTTATTACAAATTTCTGATATAATTTTGATCTATAACAAATATGGCCACAGATTGTTTTGATTACGCTATATGAGGTCAAATTCAAAATACTCGTGTCAATATTTGACACACTAGTACATTGTACATGTAGGATATATTACAAGATATATATATATATATATACATTTTTTGTTATTATAATTTTAAAGCAGGGTTGATAGGTTTTTACGTAAAAACCAAAAAACCCGGTTTTATCTGTTTTTTTAAATATAAACAAGTACAAATTATAATTTTTTCATAACAAAAAATTAACTAAATTATATTATTTTCATTATACTTTTTAAATATATAGACATCACATATGGAAGAGTTGGAATCGTAGAATATATTATTTTTTATTGTTACGAGTATATTATATAATATATATATATAATTTTAAAAAAATATTAAATAGTATCAAGCCTGTCAAATATTATTTAATATTATTGTATTATTAACATATATAATAAAATAGATTATTATCTAAATGTAATCAAAGGGGCTTTAATGATATAATACAATACTTCAATAATTTATTTAAATAAATATATATCATTTAAAATGATTCATTTTACAACCTTTAATTAAATAAGTAGATAATATCTACTAGATATCATTATAAAACCAACAATTTTGTAATCTAAAATATAAAATGTGTGTTATGAATACTTTTCATTGAAAAATATTATTCCATACACATCTATTTATATATCGTAATGTGAAATTAACATTAATTATTATTCAAAATTATAATAATTTTAATAAGTTATTTCCTCTTTTAAAAACCATTATTGTGAAATAATTATAAATGAATAGATATCATTTTTATAGCTATTTAAATAAAAATATAATAAAAGGTATATTATAATTATATAATATGATTACATTTGATATTATACTTTTGATTCATATTTATAAAATTTATATAATATTATAATAATATATTTTTTATTATTAAAAATATTTTGTTTTGAAAATATAATTTTAAATCACAAAATATGATAAATGGATAATTTTATGTTAGGATAAGTTACAATATACTAAAATAGTACTTTACTTTATATTATTTAGTAAAATGATTAAGTTTGGTAATATTTGGCTATTACATATAAATAACTATTATTAATAATAATGTATTACCATAAAAACAATATATTTTTACATTTCAATATATAAACAATTCATAATTAGAATATTCTGCCTAATGGTGGCGTAATTAAATTTGTAATCACATAATCATTGTATTGTAGTCATGTGTAATTAGATGAGAGTTCTACCCGCTCCTTGATATAACATATAATATAGGCAATTATAACTTATAATTTAAAAGTTAAATTAATTTGTTAAAAACCATGGTTTATTCAACTTGAAAAAACCAGTTTTAAAAACGGAACCAACCCTGATTTAAAGTATACAATTATACATGTAAAATATTTTAACTTTTCAATCGTAATCAAAACAAACAAGGGAAATATTCTATATTCTCCATGATTTCGTATAATGAAATATATAACAATTAAAATACAAACAACTAAGTGATTATCTATATTTAAATCTGTAATATTAATTAACAGCACATAGTAATTCATATCTAATAGAATTTCATGTGTGTATTTTCACTCTAAAGTACCCATTAATTATTTTTTAAAACACAAAATTCTGAGAAATTATATTAGATATATGTCTGGAATCAATAATATTTAGTACATTAAATATGTTAAATAATATGTTAAATAATAAACTATATGCATACAGAACATTAAAATAAACCACATACTTGATCATATGTTATATAAATTAATATTATACTAATATTTATTAGAATTATATAATGTAGTTTCTGAATATATATTTGTTCATATATATATGTAATATTAAATATTAGACATAAATACATATAAGTATTATATATGTATGAATCTCATTAATCCGAGATTAAAATTCAAAGTATTATAATCACCTATGAATGTGTTTTCACTGTTATAATACCTGCATACAATTCAAATCACTATATTGTCCATTATAACATACACCATAAGGACACCACACTATTGCTGTATACACATTATACTACCTCTCCTTTCACTAACTCTCCCATCACTACATCTCTTTTCACTACATCTCCTTTCACTACCTCTCCTTTCACTACCTCTCCCATTACTACCTATCCTTGCACTACATCTCCTTTCACTACCTCTCCTTTCACTACCTCTCCTTTCACTACTTCTCCTTTCACTACCTCTCCTTTCACTACATCTCCTTTCACTACCTCTCCTTTCACTACCTCTCCTTTCACTACCTCTCCTTTCACTAACTCTCCCATCACTAACTATCCCATCACTACCTCTCTTTTCACTACCTCTCCTTTCACTAACTCTCCTTTCACTAACTCTCCCATCACTAACTATCCCATCACTACCTCTCTTTTCACTACCTCTCCTTTCACTAACTCTCCCATCACTAACTATCCCATCACTACCTCTCCTTTCACTACATCTCCTTTCACTACCTCTCCTTTCACTACCTCTCCTTTCACTACCTCTCCTTTCACTAACTCTCCTTTCACTACCTCTCCTTTCACTAACTCTCTTTTCACTACATCTCCTTTCACTACCTCTCCTTTCACTACCTCTCCTTTCACTACCTCTCCTTTCACTACCTCTCCTTTCACTACCTCTCCTTTCACTACCTCTCCTTTCACTACCTCTCCTTTCACTACCTCTCCTTTCACTACCTCTCTTTTCACTACATCTCCTTTCACTACCTCTCCTTTCACTAACTCTCCCATCACTACATCTCTTTTCACTACATCTCCTTTCACTACCTCTCCTTTCACTACCTCTCCCATTACTACCTATCCTTGCACTACATCTCCTTTCACTACCTCTCCTTTCACTACCTCTCCTTTCACTACCTCTCCTTTCACTACCTCTCCTTTCACTACATCTCCTTTCACTACCTCTCCTTTCACTACATCTCCTTTCACTACCTCTCCTTTCACTACCTCTCCTTTCACTACCTCTCCTTTCACTAACTCTCCTTTCACTAACTCTCCCATCACTAACTATCCCATCACTACCTCTCTTTTCACTACATCTCCTTTCACTAACTCTCCCATCACTAACTATCCCATCACTACCTCTCTTTTCACTACATCTCCTTTCACTACCTCTCCTTTCACTACCTCTCCCATTACTACCTATCCTTGCACTACATCTCCTTTCACTACCTCTCCTTTCACTACCTCTCCTTTCACTACTTCTCCTTTCACTACCTCTCCTTTCACTACATCTCCTTTCACTACCTCTCCTTTCACTACCTCTCCTTTCACTACCTCTCCTTTCACTAACTCTCCCATCACTAACTATCCCATCACTACCTCTCTTTTCACTACCTCTCCTTTCACTAACTCTCCTTTCACTAACTCTCCCATCACTAACTATCCCATCACTACCTCTCCTTTCACTACATCTCCTTTCACTACCTCTCCTTTCACTACCTCTCCTTTCACTACCTCTCCTTTCACTAACTCTCCTTTCACTACCTCTCCTTTCACTAACTCTCTTTTCACTACATCTCCTTTCACTACCTCTCCTTTCACTACTTCTCCTTTCACTACCTCTCCTTTCACTACATCTCCTTTCACTACCTCTCCTTTCACTACCTCTCCTTTCACTACCTCTCCTTTCACTAACTCTCCCATCACTAACTATCCCATCACTACCTCTCTTTTCACTACCTCTCCTTTCACTAACTCTCCTTTCACTAACTCTCCCATCACTAACTATCCCATCACTACCTCTCTTTTCACTACCTCTCCTTTCACTAACTCTCCCATCACTAACTATCCCATCACTACCTCTCCTTTCACTACATCTCCTTTCACTACCTCTCCTTTCACTACCTCTCCTTTCACTACCTCTCCTTTCACTAACTCTCCTTTCACTACCTCTCCTTTCACTAACTCTCTTTTCACTACATCTCCTTTCACTACCTCTCCTTTCACTACCTCTCCTTTCACTACCTCTCCTTTCACTACCTCTCCTTTCACTACCTCTCCTTTCACTACCTCTCCTTTCACTACCTCTCCTTTCACTACCTCTCCTTTCACTACCTCTCTTTTCACTACATCTCCTTTCACTACCTCTCCTTTCACTAACTCTCCCATCACTACATCTCTTTTCACTACATCTCCTTTCACTACCTCTCCTTTCACTACCTCTCCCATTACTACCTATCCTTGCACTACATCTCCTTTCACTACCTCTCCTTTCACTACCTCTCCTTTCACTACCTCTCCTTTCACTACCTCTCCTTTCACTACATCTCCTTTCACTACCTCTCCTTTCACTACATCTCCTTTCACTACCTCTCCTTTCACTACCTCTCCTTTCACTACCTCTCCTTTCACTAACTCTCCTTTCACTAACTCTCCCATCACTAACTATCCCATCACTACCTCTCTTTTCACTACATCTCCTTTCACTAACTCTCCCATCACTACCTCTCTTTTCACTACATCTCCTTTCACTACCTCTCCTTTCACTACCTCTCCTTTCACTACCTCTCCTTTCACTAACTATCCCATCACTACCTCTCTTTTCACTACATCTCCTTTCACTACATCTCCTTTCACTACCTCTCCTTTCACTACCTCTCCTTTCACTACCTCTCCTTTCACTACCTCTCCTTTCACTACATCTCCTTTCACTACCTCTCCTTTCACTACCTCTCCTTTCACTACATCTCCTTTCACTACCTCTCCTTTCACTAACTCTCCTTTCACTAACTCTCCCATCACTAACTATCCCATCACTACCTCTCTTTTCACTACATCTCCTTTCACTACCTCTCCTTTCACTACATCTCCCATCACTAACTATCCCATCACTACCTCTCCTTTCACTACCTCTCTTTTCACTACATCTCCTTTCACTAACTCTCCCATCACTAACTATCCCATCACTACCTCTCTTTTCACTACATCTCCTTACACTACCTCTCCTTTAACTACATCTCTTTTCACTACATCTCCTTTCACTACCTCTCCTTTCACTACCTCTCCTTTCACTACATCTCCTTTCACTACCTCTCCTTTCACTACCTCTCCTTTCACTACATCTCCTTTCACTACCTCTCCTTTCACTACCTCTCCTTACACTACTTCTCCTTTAACTACATCTCTTTTCACTACATCTCCTTTCACTACCTCTCCTTTCACTACCTCTCCTTTCACTACATCTCCTTTACTACCTCTCCTTTCACTACCTCTCCTTTCACTACCTCTCCTTTCACTACCTCTCCTTTCACTAACTCTCCCATCACTACCTCTCCTTTCACTAACTCTCCTTTCACTAACTCTCCCATCACTAACTATCCCATCACTACCTCTTTTTCACTACCTCTTTTTCACTACCTCTCCTTTCACTACATCTCCCATCAGTAACTATCCCATCACTACCTCTCCTTTCACTACCTCTCCTTTCACTACCTCTCCTTTCACTACCTCTCCTTTCACTACCTCTCCTTTCACTACCTCTCCTTTCACTAACTATCCCATCACTACCTCTCCTTTCACTAACTCTCCTTTCACTAACTCTCCCATCACTAACTATCCCATCACTACCTCTCTTTTCACTACCTCTCCTTTCACTACATCTCCCATCACTAACTATCCCATCACTACCTCTCCCATCACTAACTATCCCATCACTACATCTCCTTTCACTACCTCTCCTTTCACTACCTCTCCTTTCACTACATCTCCTTTCACTACCTCTCCTTTCACTACCTCTCCTTTCACTACCTCTCCTTTCACTACCTCTCCTTTCACTAACTCTCCCATCACTACCTCTCCTTTCACTAACTCTCCTTTCACTAACTCTCCCATCACTAACTATCCCATCACTACCTCTCTTTTCACTACCTCTCCTTTCACTACATCTCCCATCACTAACTATCCCATCACTACCTCTCCTTTCACTACCTCTCCTTTCACTACCTCTCCTTTCACTAACTATCCCATCACTACCTCTCCTTTCACTAACTCTCCTTTCACTAACTCTCCCATCACTAACTATCCCATCACTACCTCTCTTTTCACTACCTCTCCTTTCACTACATCTCCCATCACTAACTATCCCATCACTACCTCTCCCATCACTAACTCTCCTTTCACTACCTCTCCTTTAACTACATCTCCTTTCACTACCTCTCCTTTCACTACATCTCCTTTCACTACCTCTCCTTTCACTACCTCTCCTTTCACTACCTCTCCTTTCACTACCTCTCCTTTCACTAACTCTCCCATCACTAACTATCCCATCACTACCTCTCTTTTCACTACATCTCCTTTCACTAACTCTCCCATCACTAACTATCCCATCACTACCTCTAATTTCACTACATCTCCTTTCACTACCTCTCCTTTAACTACATCTCCTTTCACTACCTCTCCTTTCACTACCTCTCCTTTCACTACCTCTCCTTTCACTAACTCTCCCATCACTAACTATCCCATCACTACCTCTCTTTTCACTACATCTCCTTTCACTACCTCTCCTTTCACTACCTCTCCTTTCACTAACTCTCCTTACACTACCTCTCCTTTCACTACCTCTCCTTTCTCTACCTCTCCTTTCACTACCTCTCCTTTCACTAACTCTCCCATCACTACCTCTCCTTACACTACCTCTCCTTTCACTACATCTGCTTTCACTACCTCTCCTTTCACTAACTCTCCTTTCACTATCTATCCTTGCACTAACTCTCCTTTCACTACATCTTGCACTACCTCATACAGCAAAAACACCACAAATGGTGGAACATCTGGATACATTACTGCATCTGAAGCTACAGAGATCGTAGAATCTTGCGCGAAATGCGACTCACCCGCCCCTATTCCTGTTGAAGGTTAGTTTTTAACCTTGACTTTATTTATAATATCAACTATTTGTACTCTACTAAATGTACATGTATTGTATTCATATGCAGGCCTGTCACAGTAAATAGGTAATAAATGGTTAAATATCATAAAAATAAAAAATAAATATTATTCCATAAAACTATCATTTACTTGTGTAATTTAGCATCTATGAAAAATTTGCATCCAAAAACGATATATAAATCACATAAAAATATGTTTTTATGACCCTACTATATTTAAAAAAGTAGAAATATTTTTAATTTATATATACATTTTTATATAATATGAATATAGTAATATTTATTATATAATATATTATATAGTACTATATAGTAAATTATTATATAGATACTATTATATATTATACACATCATTATAGTAATTTATAAATGTAATGTGATAGATAAATAAATTTATATAAGTTAAGAAATAATTATTACAAATATTATGCTGTGAAATTTCAAACGCATATTACTCAGTGATCAATATTTGCACTCTTGGTGTGTATGCATTCGTTGCTCTATAGTAACATCTATTTGATATTTTTTGATAATTTGTATTGCATTATAGAAAATATATTTATTTGGATATCATATACAATAGAATATTATAAAAATAATATTTCAAATAGTTTCATAAGTTGATTTATATATATATATAACGATATATATATTATGAATGTTATATTGTAATACTATTGTACTATATAATGTGTATACTATACAAATAAAAGTGACTCAATACAGATAATAGTTCTATCAAGACAAGTATTCTGAATAGACATATATTTTCCTATATACATTTTATTTTGAAAATATCTGGAAAATGTGGTCAGTCCAATCAGCATGTACACTGCATTTAAGTATTTTAAAATATATACTTAAGTATTCATCTATGTGCTTCATAAATATAACCTAATATAATATAAATGGTTGATGGCTATCCAACACTACTACTACTAGCGCCACCTACTGTGATACTAATGTTGCCTCCTCATCAATACAGTTGATGCAGTTTCATTCTTACCAAAGATGGACGGAAACGGTGATAATGATGACGACCACTTTGATGAAAATAATTTTGTTGACAATGATCTAGATTGATCTAAAACATTCCACATCGTTAATAGCCATTACTGAATGGATAATAAATTATAATCAAATCTACATGTTATCTCATTTATCTGCCTTAACAACTGGCTTACTGTGTATGTTATTTATGTTATTATAGTTAATATCATCGATTAGAAGTGTTATGACTTACGAGTTTACTCCAACACGTTTTATAATGTAGTTATTAATCTTATTAACGATTACTCACGATCTAGATGTATTATTACTAATGTACTAATGTACCATTTGTTATATACCATGTATTATTTGCGGGAAAATAAAATATTTTAAATACACATTTATAATTGCAATAATTATCTAGATTATTATAAATATAATTTCATATTATGAATATTACAAATAAATAATGCATAATATTAAAGAAATATTATTGATGCTTATCTCACTTATATATATATATAGTTCATATTAGACCGAAAAATCTATTGTATAATTAAAATTAAATTGATATATTTATATATTTTTTAATTTTAAAACAAAATAATTTATTGAAAATTGCAATTGATACAATATTTCATACAACATATCATTCATTTTCTTTACACACAAAATTTAAATACTCTTATATTTATTAATAAGTAATATACATCTATGATATAAATACAACCCATTGGTAATATTCTACATTTTTTTTTAAATATTGATGATTAAATTAATTTGTATATGTTATATATTAATTGAACACTACTAATTTAATTATTGATAACATGGATTCATGCTGTGTTTATATGATATGATAATATATATATATATTTTGTTATAAACATATTATTTAACAACTTCTAAATCATAAACTTAAATATATTCTGATTTGTAGTTTATAGTTATATGTTTATAGTTTATGAGAATTATTATTAAGTAAATATAGAATAATAATTACATATTGCTATTACATTGTTCAGGCCGGCGAAACATAAATATTTACATGGGGAATATAGGAGATATTGTTTTACAAAAAGTACAATAACTTCTGAAATAAATTAAAGAATGAATAAATTTGTTTAGGTTTTATTAATTACATTAATCCATATATATATATTAAGTTGTAGAATTATATGAGACCTACAAAAAACTAATTTTAAAATACTTTTTAAATAACATAATTTCCAGTAACTAAGTTATACTTTTAGCGGATACTTAAAATGAATGTGATTTAATGTACGAGTTATTTATAATTATAAAGTTCATATACATATTTTGAGTAGATAAAAAGTTATGGATGTTCAAAAAATCAAAATAAAGGAGAGTAATATAATTTTTTTATATATTGTTTTTTTTTATAAATGCTTGACACTTATAGTTACTTATACGAATATGCATTAAATTCAATATCATTTTAAAATATATTATATTTAATGATTTTTATATAATACATTTTTTAATAAAAAATATATTTATTTCAAAAATCATATTTTTCGCCAGCCCTTACAAATCAAATATATAGCTTGTTATATTAGAAATGTAATATTGATTTCATTAAATGTATATTTTTTTAAATTAAATTATACCATAGTTTTCACTATTGAATTAACCTGCAATCTAATCTATGTAATATTTAATTAGGATATGAACATTTTCATGATTGTAATAATATATTTTAAAGTAGTAATAATTATTTGTAAATATTTCTATGGCTAGCAAACAAAGATACTGCACAACTTGTATGTAGCTAGTATGTATTCATAGAAAAAACAACAAACAATAGTGAACAGATAACCTATTAATGTTTATTTATTTGTATATAAATAACATTGTTTTGATTTATATATCATAAAATCGATTTTTTCATAAAGATCATTATAGTTTATAAAATTAAAATATAATTTATAAATATTTAAATAATCCTATAATAAATAATCCTACAATAAGTTACATCAATATTTAATATACCTTATCTACATTGACCATATAGATATAGTAAATTACTAATATCTGGGAGTAATGTGTCAGTAGTAACCCTACTAGGGTAAACTCTTAGGTATTATGTTAACAATATAATTCTAATTTAATATGGAAAATTATACAAGAAATGTATTAAGACTAGTTATATATGTGTGTTTCAATGTATAGTTACGTAATATTCTTGATTCTAGGTATATTTTAAATTTTATATTCATTATTTTAATTCTTTTTGATTTATTATATTTATCTTAGGTTCTGTTTAAAATTTACCATGCTTAAAAATGAGAATACTTGTTTATAAAATATAGATAAGAATGAATTTTTAACAATATTTATACTTTTTAAAATATAGTTGCGGAAATGTTATCAGAATTATACTAATTTATTTAAATAATACAACATTTTTATTTTCATAATATAAGAATTTATAACATTAAACAAATAACATGTCCTGTAATATATTCGAATGAATTATCTTGACACATTAAATATGATGCTATATATAATGATGCTACATTATAATGATTAAATATAGCGTTTTTATTTCCAATAATAATAACCATTATGCCATTCTGTATAATTCTTTTTCATTTTATTATATCATTAATTAATGTAGTAATAGCAAGTAATTGATAATAGTAATATAATTATATTCAAACGCTAATCCATATAAAATGACTTAAAATATTTAAATATTTAGTACATTTATTGCTTTTAAATACATTAAAAAACTGAATTTTCAAATAGTCTTAAACATTTAACATGTTTCATGTTTGATGTATAACAACATATTTAGTTAAAATGTTGTTTATTTTTATTTTTGAATAAATATAGTTAAATAATCTTTTGAATATATAATATATATATATATATATATATATATATATATATATATATATATATATATATATATATGTGTGTGTGTGTGTGTGATTATTGATATCACAAATATTACCAAAAAGAGGTAGGATCATATTTTAACGGATAAGATAGATATGTTAAAATTATATATAAATAAAACTAATAGTAATAAATGTTAAACAAATATCTCATATGATTTTCATATGCATATGTATAAGATATAATAAATATAAGAAATATAATAAGAATGCAATTTATAAATGTTACTAAATAACTCGCAATATTTATAAAATGTTATAAATAGATAAATATTAATTACATATGACATTCATTATTAATACACTATATTTGGTGAGATATATTTTATTTTTTTTTATATATATTCTATATTACTACAATATATATATACTGTAATATATATATTTATATACTCTTATATATTATTTTGTTATTAGCATACTTGTCACCTTTATTATGACACAGTTATTTAAGGAAACTTATTAGCAGACTACACCATGGTGTAGTTACTGCAGTCTTCTTATAATTATTATGTTTTCTTAGAGGCTAGAAAATCATCAGCTAAATTTCATAGGCAGAAACCATTAGAGGCGCTGGAACGATGGTGTGTATGTAGGGGGACCAACCAATACAAATAAATGTTTTGGTAAAAGTGTGGGGGGGGGCTAATACATAAGAGGTCCCCCTAGATTTTAAAGACGGGGGACATATCCCCTGTCCGGGACAGGCTGTCCCTCCCTGTTGTAACGCCCCTAGAAATCATAGAGCTAGAAAGAAAGTTTCTCTCTAGAAACCAACGCGTTTGGTAGGTCCCAGTCATTGCTGGTATCAATGAGTTGATGAAGCAAAGATATGTTACTTGTATCTATTTACGTAAAATAAAATGTAATGCTGAATAGTTTGAAATATAGGTGGCAATACTATCGTTTTAAATAATTTCAATAGCGAATTGTCAAAGTATTGTTATATAATACTGTATATAGAAAATTACAAAATATGTATAATTTGATTTATCGAATATGGTTGTATATTTTAAGAAAAATGGTTCTAATTATAAAATAATTTTATATTCTTAAAACAAGCACTTTAAATTAAATTTGTGGTGTATTCAAAAATGTACATAACTTTTCATTTATAATAGTAATACATTTTTCAAATTTACATGTAAACAAATATAAACTAAAAATAGAATTAAAATAAATAGTTATCATTAAAGGTGGCACAATTTTTCTTTAATTTCACAAATTCATTAGAGTGAAATATCTTCTTTCTCAAACTATGTGATGGTATATATTATTTTGAAAAATGTATCATCATAATCGATAGTAATAAAAACCTACACCTACATATCTTCCAGTTTTATCAATATGTATTTCTTTTATCCTGCTATCCTAACAACTCTCTAGTATTTCTTTACGTACCCAACTAACAGTAATATCTTCATAATAGCAACATAATAGCATAAATAATAGCCTAATTGTGCTATTATATTGCCATTAAAAGTCTATTATGCTGCTATTAATTTGTAATGCTATTATGCTGATATGATGTTGCTATTATGATAATAGCAGCATAATATACTTTTACTGGCAACATAATAGCATTACAAATTAATATCAGCATAATAAAATTTTAATGGCAACATAATGGCAGCATAATAGCACAATTTAAACATTTTAAGCTATTAGTAGCTATTAATAGCATAATTATGCTGTTATTATGAGGGTATTATTGTTAGCTGGGTATTAAATACAAGATATAACTGTTAATTACCTCCGTTGTTGTGTTTACATCTAATCACTGAACCAATTTATTGAAAATCACTATTTTGTTAACTTCAATTACTAACCCAGCAAACAGTAATATAAGCATAATAGCAGCATAACAGCATATGTTAGAGCCTCAAATGTTTACATTGTGCTATTATGCTGCTATTAAATGTCTATTATGCTGCTATTAATTTGTCATGCTATTATGCTGCTGTTATGCTGCTATTTAAAGTATATTATGCTAATATTATCCTGCTATTATGCTACTATTTAAAGTATATTATGCTAATATTATGCTGCTATTATGCTGCTATTATTAGAATAGCATAATAGCAGCATAATATACTTTTCAAATTAATAGCAGCATAATATTAGAATAATAGACTTTAAATAGCAGCATAATAGGATGACAAATTAATAGCAGCATAATTGCAGCATAAACGCACAATGTAAAAATTTGAGGCTCTAACGTATGCTGTTATGCTGCTATTATGCTGCTATTACTGTTTTCTAGGAAGGGGAAAGTAACCTAATACGGACATTTTAACAATAAATGGTAACATTTTATGACTATTTATTTTTATTTGAAAATTAAAATATATTAATATTATATGATTATAGATATTATTGTGATTTTAAAATTTTATTTAATATTTTAATTACATAAATAACGGGGGACCCCCGTCGGGGGTGTCCGTATTCGGTACCCATATCCGAATACGGATACCCAATATACCATTAAATAAACTATATAGCTATATTGATTCATCAATACTAGTATTGATGAATCAATCAGATAAATCACAATTAAGGGAAAGTAACCTAATACGGACACGTTAACAATAAATGGTCTTAACTTTTTATGACTCATTATTTTTATTTGAAAATTACAATATATTAATATTGTATGATTATAGATATTATTGTGATTTTAAAATTTTATTTAATCTTTTAATTCCATAGATAACGGGGGTGTCCATATTCGGTACCCATGCCCGAATACGGACACCCTGTTTTATAATACGAACACCCTATATACCACTATATAAACTATATAGTATTGATGAATCAATCAGACACATTAAAATTACATCATTTATAATTAATTTTATGAAAAATATATTGTAATTTAATTAGTTAATAATTATATTTATTATTTTTTTAATTAATAATACAATTTAGATATCTAAATAATAAAAATTGTAGAATTAGCTTTATTGGTGGTATTAATATTATAACGCACGTTATTTTTATGAAAATCAGAATTGTTCATACGCTGCGCGCTGATTGGTTATAGGGTGTCCGTATTAGGGACGTATATGACCTCTAGATATATGCTTATAACTTAATAAATATTAGATAACAAATATAGAAATAGGTATATACTTTTTAGAATGCTTTAATTTTTAATAATATATTGTAATTTTCGATACATTTGTATATTCTTGAGAAGGTTAAGTTGAAATTTTTTTTCATAAATTTAAAAACGTAATCAAAAAATCAGTTTATTGGATATATCAGCAATATTTTAAATAATAAAAAAATAAACAAATACTTTTGTAGACTATTTATTTAATTATGAATATTTTATTCATTTAACATTTTTTTGTAGGATTTATGGTTTCAGAGATACCGAGAGTGTCCGTATTCGGTAACTTTCCCCTATAGTGTGTGATGAAACTTTAACACGGTTCAGCTGACATGGTCACGTGTTAATATCTGGTCACGTGATAATGAGGACAGTAATCATACGCCCCTACCACAAAACATCAATACGGCTCGTAGTAATGCGCATGTCACTGCGATGTTTGATAATAGGTAGCGCCACTAATTAACGTCGCTAAATCAACATTAAGTGCGTTGCGTTGATAGGAAGTGTTAGTATTTGCTTCAACAGAACTTCGTCTGTATGCAGACTATAGTATATAGTAATGATATATATATATATATATATATATATATATATATATATATATATATATCTTTAATTTTATTATATAATGCTTTATTTTTAAAACATCTTAATTATTGTTCAAATATTTGGGGGAATACCTTCAAATCCAGTTTAAAAAATATTTTCATTTTACAAAAAATAGCAATAAAATGTATTTGTAATACTCATTCTATGTATACAAATTTCTATACTATTTCTAATTCTCTTAAATTTGACGATATTGTAAAAATGAATAGTATAAAATTTATGTTTCGAGCTAGGAATAATATTTTACCTAAGAATTTACAATTATTATATAAAGCTAAATCTTATAATGGAAATCTGTTTCATAGAATAAAAGTACGAACTGACCGAAAAGCATTTTGTTTATCGAATACTAGTCCAATGCTGTGGAACAGATTACCACAAAAAAATAAGAAAGATTACGAGATTGAATAATTTTAAAACAATTTTTAAATCATTTATGATATCGTCTTATTAATTTTAATTTTATATTTTTATATCCTATTTTTAATTATTGTATTATGTGATATATTAATTAATTTATTTTCTACATTATATTATCAGTATTTATTTTATACATTTTATTTTATAGTTTTATAGCTTTTATAGCTTTTAGTTATAGTTTTTTTTTTAATATATTTTTATAATTTGTTATACAATTTTAATATTAGTGTTTTATTGGTTTATATTTTTGTAGGTACATATTATTCAATTATTTATTTTAAATACATGATGAGAATGATTGTGGGGTTTTTTGCAATTTTATTTTATTTTTATTTTTGTATTAAGTTTTTAATTGTACATATTTGTTATTACATACTTTTAATTACTTACATATTACATTTTATTTAAATTTTATTTAACATTCAGTATTATTTTCTATTCAGGAAGTCAATTTTTTATTTTAAATATTAAATATTAAATATAAGATATTCACGAGTACTTTGTATTGATTATTTATGTGGCCGGTAATGGTTCGTGTCGGGGATGAGGATGCAATTGTTGTGTGGGGGCAATTATTGCCAGTGCTCTTACTCTTGGCGAAAGTGAGTTCCTTAAGGCATTGGATATAGAAACCCCAAATCCTCCAAGTTGATACACCTTTATCGACTTTCATTGGCAATCGATATAAAGTATTCTAGGTAGATTTTTGTATGACTATTTTTTTACTGATATCCTGGATAGAAATTTATATTATAATCTAATATTTTATTTAATATTATTTTAATTTTATACATAATTTTTCCCCACAATCACATTGGGTGAACGACTTGATAAGCTCTGCTTTTTCGTTCATCCAGGCTAATGCCCAAACTCTGATTATTATTATTATTATTATATATATATATATATATATATAGACTTACGGACCACAAAGATTTTGCGAAGCAAAAACATTTTCCTTCGGAAAATCTTTGCGGACCATATCATCTTTTATTACATTTAAATGTCGACTATATTCACATATGTTATCACTATAATGTCTTCTTTTAAAATGTATTATTATTCGTGTATTTATTTGTTTTATTATTTCAACTTGACGCATATAAACGTCTATCATTTTCATTGAGTCAATACACCTTTATATTATATATATAACCCTCTATCAACGTAAAGTAATTAATATTCACCCGTCCCGCTACTAGCAGTAGTATCGAATCATTGAAATAGACCTAGGTGGAACGCGGGTTCTATACAACAATATATGCATTGTTCTGTTACGTAATCTTACGTATGTGTATGCTACTGCGGAAGTACGTGCCTTTTGTAAATAGTGGCGCCTATAATTCAGTTCGCTATATAGCCTATAGGATAGTCTATAATATAGTATATAGTATACTATATTCTATACTATAGAGTCTATATTATATATCACATTACTATATAGGTAACATACTATAGATCTACTACAGAGCTACCTTAGAGCTTATATTATAGATCAATGGTATGAATCATCATGTATAACCTCTATCCTTCTTACTATACCCATATATTTCGTCGTAGGTATGGGAAAGTAACCGAAAACGGACAGTATCCGAATACGGACACTCTCTGTATCTCAGAAACCATAAATCCTACAAAAAATGTTTAATGAATAAAATATTCATAATTATATAAATAATCTAAAAAGTACTTTTTATTTTTTAAGTATTCAATATAGTGCTGATGTATCCAATAAATTGATTTTTGTTATTACGTTTTTAAATTGATGAACAAATTTCAACTTAAAACCTTCTCAAGAATATACAAATGTAGAATATGCCTATCTATATAAAATATACCAAATATCATTAAAAACTAAAGCATTATCAATATTATATCAACATTATATATAATTGCTATATTTGTTATCACATATTAATTAGAAGCATATATCTAGAATTCATATAAGTCCCTAATACGGACACTGTCCGTCGGACACTCTAGATGTCTTAATACACCATATAACCAATCAGCGTGCAGCATGTGAACTATTCTGATTTTCATAAAAATCGCGTGCGTTATAATGTTAATACCACCAATTAAGCTAAATCTAAAAATGTTATTATTTATATACCTAATTTGTATTATAATTAATAACATAATAAAAATTAATAAATTAATTTCTAATTAAATTATATTAAATTATTCATAAAATTAATTATAAATAATGTAATTGTAACTTATCTGATTGGTTAATCAATAATATATAGTTTATCTAGTGGTATAAAAGGTGTCCGTATTATAAGTATTATAATTTATAACACAGGGTGTCCATATTCGGACATGGGTATCAAATACGGACACCCCCGACGGGGGTGTCCGTTATCTATTGTATAAAAAGATTAAATAAAATTTTAAAATCACAATAAAATCTATAATCACATAATATTAATATATTGTAATTTTTGAATACAAATATTCAGTCATAAAATGTTAATACCATGTATTGTTAAAGTGTCCGTATTAGATTACTTTCCCCTACATCTACAACTACACGTATTATGTACATCGTGCACACATTATCATTGTGTACTATGTATAGTATAGTATATAATATATACTATATATACTATAATGTGAAATTAAATTCATAAAAAATAGCATTTCTTGGAAACCTAGTAACGCCCTATCGCACTTAGTGAACTGTTATTATAACGACATAATTTGAGCGATATATATATATGTATACCTATATGTACTCTATAGAGTGTCGTTATAACCGGTTTTTACTATATATAGGTGTAAATGGAGATTAATGATATTTATGATGTATAAGAAGCTATTAAGTGGGGTAGTTGTATTGGAAAAAAACATATGAATACGTATTATTGTATTGGTTAAGAACGTGTGATTGTGTATGTATGTGTGTGTATGTATGTCACAATATAGTGTGTGAGTGTGTGTGTGAGTGTGTGTGTGTATGTGTGTGTGCGTATCACACTATAGTGTGTGAGTGAGTGCGTGTATACGGAAATATAAGGTAATTATTGTGTTACGCATAGTAATATATTGTATACAGATGTGTCAATAATAATAATTGTCATAATATTATACATTTAATACTATTATAATATAATAATATATAACATATATATATGTATCGTTATATGGAACAAATGAAGGTTGGGTGAAATGATGAAGAAAAAAAGTAATACAAATATTACCATGAAAATGATTATGTAATAAATTAGTAGGTTTATTAGTGTATAATGGGGTATGTTAAAAATAGGGTATATACCTATGGTATACACATATGTTAAACTAGGGGGTAAGTTATGAGTTAATAGTAAGTGTGTATAACCATGGGGAATATAGCCCAGTGGAATAGTCAATGTATATATATTACGAATGCACATATTATTTATATATTATAAATTATGTGAATATATGTAGCTAGGAAACAACACGAATATACCCATGGGTTCTTATAACTGCAGTTCTTATTTTGAAGCATTTTAGAAAATAAAGAAAGAAAATTGATAATTATAATTAATCATACAAGAAAACACAATGTATTTAAATTATTCCAATAACATTTTTATTCTATTCCATACACAGATAATGGATATACCCATCAAACAGTAATAGCCTCATAATAGCAGAATAACAGATTATTTAATAGCCTCAAATGATTACATTATGAGGCTATTAAATATGCTATTGTAAGGCTATTACTGTTAGCTGGGTGTTATCGATATCAATATATGTTAATAGAGATGTTCCATGGAAGCTGCAGGTTAGATAACTCCTGGAGGTTATTGTTCCCACTATCGTGTTTATCAATGACGTAATAAATAATAATTCGAAATACAATATTGTTTTACTTATTTGTATTTATGCTTTATTAGCATATTGCTGCGGTATAACATTGACGGTATCAGAATATATATATATATATATATATATATATATATATATATATATATATATATATATATATACCGGACAATGTAAAGCTTGTTAAAACTTGGAGGTACTACGTAGTAGGGTAGGGTAAGGTATGGTATATTACCCTACCTTACCCTTCTAAACGCTGTCATTATTACTGCTCGAAAACAATGATTGTTTTGTGTATATTCATAATGTAATAATAATAATAATATTATTAATAGTTGATATACACTTACAAAATAGTAACCAATTATCTAGAGTGTAACCAAATAATAATTATAATAAACGTCGTTCTTCAGTCTTTTGCGGAAGATTGGAATGGAAGGAGCACTTCTTATCGCTAGAGGTAGCTCGTTCCATATCGAGGCAGCGGACATTCTCAACAACCTCTTTGTGGTTTGTAATCGATATCGATATCGACCCCCTTCAATGTATAGGTATGTAACACACATCAAGTATATAACCATATACGGTATACCCACATAACATAAGGGGGAAGGGTAACATCGTGGAGTAGTATGATATACTTTTCTTTAAATATATAAATCTCATAAAAGAATAAATATATACATATACTAAACTATATATATATATATATATATATATAAATATAATTATTTTGTAATACATAATTATTAAGAAATAAATTAATAATATATTGCACAATGATTAAGTACGTAATGAAATATTATTTGTCTGGTTCATCCTAACCCGAATGTGTCCGGGTATATTCAATAGCATAGGTCGATATAAGTATAGGTCGATATAGGTATAGTATTAAAATACAATAGATTTATAATATAGTATATCGATGATACTATATATATATATATATATATATATATATATATATATATATATATACTGGTAGCTATACTAGAGCTATTACATAAGTAGCGTGACTGTATAACGAACACCTCCTAGGTGCACCTGCACTCAGTGAACGTGTGTAGTACGTGGTGAGCCCTACGTGTAACACACGCGCATACACGTGTGTATAGCCTATGTGTCTGTATCGTATGGTAGGCTGGTGGTAGGCCATGTACTATAGGCCTGTAGTATACCTGTAGTATGAGGATTGTAGGAGTGTGAGCTAGTTTAGAACCGTGGCCTAGATAACACAGTGATAGAACGTTAGCATTATCGCAGTAATTACACGCGTGTAGTTCTACTGTGTGTGTGTGGGTATGTGTGTGTGGGTATGTGTGTGGGGGTGTGTGTGTGTGTGTGTGAGTGGTTATCAATGTGTTATCACACTAACCCACAAACACACGCACACACTTACACGTGTAAGGGGTGTAAGAAATTCCGTAGCTGTAGAACAATACCTTCTGGGCTGTAGATACATCGTCGTTAGGTAAATAGTATATATATATATATATATAAATATATATATATATATATTTATGTTTAATGATAAATCTATAACTGATTGGAAATCATCTGCGTATATCCCTACTGCTGATGAAATAATTGAGTGGGAAAAATCACTATCATTATTTATAAGTAGCAAAAAAGAAACTGAAACTGATTCTGTTAATCTTCAATGACTATCTAAGCTAGACAATAAAGGAAGTGATAATTCATATGTAACTTGCATATTACTAAATTGTAGATCACTTAGTTCTAATTTTGAACTTATTATGGATTTGATATTTGATCTAAAACCTTCTCTGTGCTTCTTTACAGAAACTTGGTTGCATTCGTCGGATACTTCAACGATTTCACAATTTCCTTCATATTTTACTTTTATACATAGATCTAGAAATAATGACAAACCTGGATGAGGTATTGGTATATTAGTTAATAATAATGACTTTAATATTAACTCTTATAATTATCTAGACTTATATAGTTGTGAAGCCATGACTGCATGTATTTCCTCAAAGTCTCGTGTATTATCACCATACACTAAATTTAATATTATTATAATTTATAGACCACCAAATAAAAATGACTACTCTTTATTTTTTGACGAATTCTCTGATCTAGTTTTAAATTCGGATCCAATTAATACGATCATAGTTGGTGACTTAAATTTTCATTTTAATTCTTTAGTTTCACCCCATTCGGATTTTTGTATACTACTAGATACGTTATCCTTATTGCAACATATCACATTTCCCACTCATATAAAGGGTAACACACTTGATTATGTTATAACTAACTGTAAAGCTAATATTATCTCAAATACTATCAGCTCATCACTTATATCTGATAATTTTTCAATTGTGTTTAATATCGACATTCCTAAGTCACATATCATATCAAATGCTTGTTCTTACCGAAGAATTGATTCTATTGACACTAATATATTTGTATCTGATTTTAATGATCTTGTCTTCCCTGGAATTGATATAACGCAATTGAATGGTATACTAGATTTGTTATTGAATAAACATGCCCCATTAGTTACTCCAAAGATATCTAATACGCATAGGGCTCCTTGGTATAATAAAACTTTAGCTAACCAAAACGTAGAACTAGATACTATGAGCGATATTTTGTTAAAGGAAGATCTGATATATCTTATGAATTATTTCGAAAGGTTCGTTCTGAATATAGAAACTCCATAAAGGAGTTTAAAATAAAATATATAAAAAATACAATTGAGTGTTGCTCAATTAACTCTCGTAAGTTTTATTCTCTTATTAACAATCTCACTGGTAGGAAGAATAATATAACTTTACCTAATATACCTGATGATGAAATATGTTCAACTTTTATAAATCATTTTCGGGATAAGATTACCATGATATGTGATACTATTAAAATTGCTAAATCTAATATTAGTATTAATCTCGATCCATTTGCTCCCGACTTTATTCCTGATTCTAATTTTGCACGGAATTATAGTTTCTCAGATTTTTACATGGTTTCAGATTCGGAAATTTATGATTTAATTATGTCATCTTCGTCGACTAGTCCTAATGATATTTTACCACTTAGTCTTATTAAAAAACTTTCTTATACCCTTGTGCCGCATTATTGTTCTATTGTTAATTTTTCTTTATACACTTCTAATTTTCCTACTATATTTAAACATGCGTTAGTTACTCCATTATTGAAGAAGTCTAACTTAGATTGTTCTAACCTCTCAAATTATAGACCTATATCGAAACTACCTATGCTAAGTAAAATAATTGATAAAGTTGTTAGTAAACAAATCAGAGAGTACCTAATGATTAATGATCTTTATGATGATTTTCAGAATGCATATCGACCAGGACATAGTACTGAGACTACTTTAATAAAGTTAACTAATGATATAATAGGCTACTTAGATGATTCAGAACATGCGCAGTTACTTCTTCTTGATCTATCAGCTGCTTTCGATAGTTTAGATCATAATATTCTTATATATAGACTAAGATCAATAGTTTTTAATGGTGCTGCACTAAATTGGTTAATTTCATATCTATCTAATAGAACTTACTCTATATATATTAAAGGTATTTATTCACCAAATGAATCTCTAATATATGGTGTCCCACAAGGATCTGTATTGGGCCCGTTATTATTTATGATTTACATTCTTCCTCTTTCTAAAGTTATTAAACAATTTACTAATATAAATTATGTAATATATGCTGATGATATTCAGTTATACTGGAAAGTACCTACTAGTAGCAATAATGTACCTAATGAGTTAACCTTGTGTGCTCGAAATGTAAGAAAGTGGCTTATTCTAAATAACCTTTTTCCTAACTCTTCTAAAACTAAACTACTTAATATTTCCCTTAAACCTTTTATTTTTCCCACTATTACATTTGATTCTACAGTTATTATTCCAAGTGATTGTGCTAAATCTCTTGGAGTAATATTAGATTCAAAATTAGGATTTACTCAATTCGCCACTTCGCAATGTAGATCCGCTAATTTCAATCTTTTTAATATTAGAAAAATTAGAAAGTACTTGAGTACGGAATCAACAATTGCGTTAGTGCAATCTCTTGTGTTATCTAGATTACAATATTGCAATAGTTTACTAATTAATTCCAAACTGAAATTATTTTATGGATTAAATAGGGTTATTAAATCATCTACAAGATTAATCTTTAATATTAAGAGGTGTGACCAAATAAGTATTACAAAAAAATTAGGCGATTTAAATTGGTTCCTTATGGACAATATGTGCAAATTTAAAATACTAAGTATAACTCATAAAACTATTATTTTGAAAAAGCCTATATATTTAAATAAACTCCTTAATGAAGAGCTAATGAGAAACACTCGTCTGCAATATTCAAATTTACTTTCAGTGCCGAAAATAAATCTGATGAGAATTGGGAAAAGATCGTTCGGCTGGGCTGCTCCTTCCATGTGGAATTCTCTTCCCAAGTCATTACGATGTACAAGGAGTCACACCGAATTCAAGAAGAAATTGCGAATTTTGTTGTTAACTATTTAATTAATTTATTAATTTAATTATTTATTTTTATATATTCTCAACACTTGTGAGATTTTAAAATATAACGAGTGTCTAAATAAATAATTACCTTACCTTACCTTAATTACCTTTATATATATATATATATATATATATATATATATATATATATATATAGCATATATTATATGCGACGATCAGAGTGTTATCTAAAACCTTCCCCGCGGGGAATGGAGAAAAGGTTGAAACATGAGCTTCCTTTTCAAAGAGCCTTCGATATTGAATAACAAATATATATAAAGCATTAAAAGCATTAATACTCTTTTTAATTTGTTTGTAATTAAAAAATGGTATCAGAAAAATCTAAATAAAACCGTCTACGTTAAAAAATCTTTCCGGCGGCTCTATGTACTATAGTAGTGCATAGTACCATATATGTATTCTATAGATATATACTATACATATATGTACTATATGTACTTCTACCATATACGGTTATACGATGTAATCAATGATATTGAATGAGTACACCGATTACCTAGAGGTCAAGGCCGATGGATTTAAGGGGTAATAAAGTGGTTAATAAAGGGTCGTGCATTGGCCCACATACACCGCTATAGCTGGGTTACGTAACGAAAACACACACACGTGATGTGCTGTATACATCACGTGATGCTCTATTGTGCGAGTTCTGCAACTGTAGCACTCGCGCACACTATAGTGCGTTAGTTATCTTATAGTTATCTTAGACTTATCTTAGAGTTATCTTAGAGTTATCTTAGATGTATCTTAAAGTTATATTATAGTTATCTTAGAGTTATCTTAGAGGTATCTTAGAGTTATCTTAGACTTATCTTAGAGTTATCTTAAAGTTATATTATAGTTATCTTAGAGTTATCTTAGAGGTATCTTAGAGTTAACTTAAAGTTATCTTAGACTTATCGTATACTTATCTTAGATTTATCTTAGAGTTATCTTAAAGTTATATTATAGTTATCTTAGAATTATCTTAGAGTTATCTTAGAGTTATCTTAGAGTTATCTTAGAGTTAACTTAGTTATATTTTAGTTATCTTAGAGTTATCTTAGAGTTATCTTTGAGTTAACTTAAAGTTATATTATAGTTATCTTAGAGTTATCTTAGAGTTATATTAGAGTTAACTTAAAGTTATATTATAGTTATCTTGGAGTTATCTTAGAGTTATCTTAGAGTTATATTATAGTTATCTTGGAGTTATCTTAGAGTTATCTTAGAGTTATCTTAGACTTATCTTAGAGTTATCTTAGAGTTATCTTAGAGTTATCTTAGACTTATCTTAGAGTTATCTTAGAGTTATCTTAGAGTTATCTTAGAGTTATCTTAGAGTTATCTTAGAGTTATCTTAGAGTTATCTTAGAGTTATCTTAGAGTTAACTTAAAGTTATCTTAGACTTATCGTATACTTATCTTAGATTTATCTTAGAGTTATCTTAAAGTTATATTATAGTTATCTTAGAATTATCTTAGAGTTATCTTAGAGTTAACTTAAAGTTATATTTTAGTTATCTTAGAGTTATCTTAGAGTTATCTTTGAGTTAACTTAAAGTTATATTATAGTTATCTTAGAGTTATCTTAGAGTTATATTAGAGTTAACTTAAAGTTATATTATAGTTATCATGGAGTTATCTTAGAGTTATCTTAGAGTTATATTATAGGTATCTTGGAGTTATCTTAGAGTTATCTTAGAGTTATCTTAGAGTTATCTTAGAGTTATCTTAGAGTTATCTTAGAGTTATCTTAGAGTTATCTTAGAGTTATCTTAGAGTTATATTAGACTTATCTTAGATTTAACTTATACGAACGCGTAGACGTATGACCTTGAGGGTACTCACCTTGTACGTCACACATAACCTTTGCATCGTGTTTACATGTAACGGATAGGTGATTAATGGGGCCACTAAAATGATGATACTTTTTAAGATACACATAAGTAATGTTATTACAATCATGAGTTAACTATAAGATAATTAAACTTAAACTATGAAACTTATTGCTAGGATAAAGGGTTTAACATTAGCGATATTTGTAACGGTTTAGTAAGTGAGTTGCGGTATGTTAGGAAGTGTACGTGACGTGGCGTAGTAACGAGGTGGCGGAGTAACGATGTGGCGGAGTAACGAGGTTGTGGAGTACGCGAGGTGGCGGAGTAACGAGGTGGCGGAGTACGCGAGGTGGCGGAGTAAGGGGTGGCGGAGTAATGAGGTGGCGGATTAACGGGGTGGCTGAGTAACGAGGTGGCGGAGTAACGGGGTGGCGGAATGAAGAGGTTGTTATCTCGTATCATAGAATCACTGCTCTAAATACGATGTTTTTGTTGTTATATGAAATGTTTCCACAACACATGTGGGTTACCTAATTGGTTTAGGCACTTCCATCAACTTCTTTATTGAAGTTTTCGGATGTGCTTTTCAATGTATTATTGGGAAAAAGGTATGTTTTGAGGTTTGACTTTAATGTTAAAGTTGAGTCGATTGATCAGATACGGTGAAGGAGATCATTCCAGATTTTTGGAGCATGGATGGAGAAAGATTTATGTTGGGCAGATGTTAAATGTGATAGAACTGAAGTTTTTAATTTGAATTTATTTATTTGTCTTTGTTCGTAAATAGTTGTGTTGGGAGTTAGTAAGTTGGCGAGATAGTGTGTTATGATGTGTAGCTAAATGTATGGTGAGTGCAATTTTATCAATTGTACGGGATTTTATTGGCAGCCAATGTAATTTGATTCTTTAATGTGATATATGTTGTCTGGAATATTTATCTATGTTGAATATAAATCTGATGGCTGAGTTTTGAAGGCGTAGGAGTTTATTTATTATAGATTGTGAGGAGGCATAGAGACGGGAATTACAGTAATCTAGGCAGAGAAGAATGAGGGATGTAGCGATAAGTTTTGCAGTATTAATATTAATGAAGGGTCTTATTGTTTGTAAGTTGTGTAGTATGTAGTTAATTGACTGTGATTTTATAAGTGATTTAGTCTAGATGTTGAATTGTAGTGTTGGGTCGATTAATATACCAATATTTTTTACTTTATATTAGCATAAGAAATACTCAAATTGTTAATGGTAATTTGTGGTGGAAGGAATATAATAGTAGATGTTTTAATATGCAGTGATTCAATTTTAAGACAGTTTAGTGATAATGAGTTGTTGGTGAGCCAGTTATGTATATCAGTAATGCAGTTGTTAAGTAAATTTATGTCATTGTTAGAGTCTATCTACAGTGTAACTGTATGTCATCAGCATACGAGTGATAGTATATGGTGGGGTATTGTCAATAATTTTAAATAAGGGAAGTAGGTAGATATTGAACATGAGTGGACCAAGGACAGATCCCAACATGGTGCACTGTACTGTGACCAATACTTATATATTGTATCTATATATATATATATATATATATATATATATATATATATATATATATATATATTCATAGGTCCCATTTTATAACAATGGTATTCTATTATCAGTCCCTAATAGGGAGTCCCTATCATATACGATATCCATTTCACAACAATTTGAACAACAGTCGTGGCCAATATCTATTTATAGAATACGAAATATAATAACAGTTGAATAATTGTACTAAAGATTTGCACAAGTTGCATCGCACTCACACGCACACACACACACACACACACACACACACACACACAAATACACACACATACACACATAGAATAGAATAGAATATATTTATATTCGGATAAAAGATTGATATCCGCAGAACCACACAACGATGTATTTAGTATTGTTGTAGTTGTATTTCATTCAGATTCATACAGTCTATAATATAGACTCTATATATATATATATTTGTAAATCTAACGATGAGTATTACATAATAAATATTTCTCAATGAGATTCACCTGTGATATTAGAATAAGGAAAAATTAAAATGTTATATTTCTATATTTATATATATATATAAAAATTCAAATGTTACATTTCTATATATTTATATATATATATATATATATATATATATATATATATATATATTGTATTATTATTTAGTTAGACATAGTTTATATGACCTAGTTTAAACTTTAAACGTGTACAGATAGTTCAATAAAGCGTAGTTATTTGAGTACGACCTGAACAACCAATACTGTACCAATACGGTACCAACAGACACTAGAGTTTCCCTCCACGTATACGATACTGCATGTCTAGGCATAGGCTACGCATGTATCGCTAGGCTTGTTTACGTTTAGGAGGTTTGCCTTCAGAATATCTATTAAAGTGCCATTAAACTCGGAATATACTATGCCCGCTAGCATAGTACTACTACTACTACTATTACCACTACTACTAGCGCCACCTATACCTGTTATTATGTCACATCCGCCGACACGCGTAGCGCCGACAGACTCTCTCTCGCCCCCCCCCCTCCCCACCCCTCCCACAGAGAAGTGGGCCGCGGTACAGTAGCGGAATGGCAGGCAGAAGACCACCCGTGGGAGAAGATAAAAAAAACTGTTGCCTACACAACAATACGAATATAGCTCGCCCTCATAGGTAACTAGGTATATATATACGCATATATATACGCCCTATACGCATACCCGTCGATAAAGCTATATATATATATTATATATAAAACATATGCGAAATATTAAGTGAATTTATTTATCGTACATTTTATGAGATGTAGTTATTCGGAATAATTACGGAAAGAAGTACTACCCTATCAGAATACCTGTCTACTCGTGCCATCTATATATATATATATATATATATATATATATATATAGAGAGACACACGCTATAGTGTATAGGACTGATGTACCGATACGGCCATATCATCACGTGACCGACTCCATGTGACGTGCACCTCGAGAACGAACTTTGACCTATATAAGGTTGACGACGTCATTGGCGGAATCTTCATCAACGACGGACGACGGAATGACGCGATGTATAGAACGCGACGAATATCTATTATAATTTTCACGTATATATATATATATATATATATATATATATATATATATATATACGTATATATATATGTATATATATATATATATATATTTATATATTTATATATATACCCTATATGGAATATATTATATATCTATTATAATATACACGTATATATATATATATGTATATATATATATATATATATATATATATAGGGTATAATATATACACCCTATTACAGTTGTATGCGATCGTGGAATACGGCCCTAATCAGTGTAACCCAATATTAACACGTGACCCGTATCAGGTGACCCGCGTTCACGTTTCATCTTACGCCGTACAACCATTGTTCTAAGGAAATGTATAACACTTTCGTGTCGAAATCGTGTAATTCGATGTCGTACGTAAACTACAACCTATGTAGGTTGACTTTTCGGATAAATGTGTTTTCATAATGTAAATTCGTAACAAACTATACATTTAAGTAAATTTAAAAATGTATTTTAAATTATTATTAGATAATGAAAAATAAATGTTCATTGCTAATATATAACAAATAAATTGGATATCTTGGTTTTAAATACCTTACATACATATCTATACGAGGCAAGTCAAATCTAACTTATTTCGCATGTAATTTAATAGAACAATGACAACATCGTTGTATAAAACCGCTTAAAACCTAAACATACTTAAGTGATTCGATACTAGCGCCAGTAGCGGGACGCGTGAGTACTAATCACGTTGCGAAGATAGCCAGGGTTATATCCTTACTTCGCCAGATATTTGTCGATAGTCTACAGCACCTATAGGCGCTGGAACGATGGTGTGAATGTAGGGGGGACCGACCAATCCAAATAAATTGTGTGGTACAAGTAGGGAGGGACCAATACATAGGAGGTCCCCCTAGATTTTAAAGTGGGGGCATATCCCCCCCGTCCCCCCCCCCCATTTTTCAGCGCCCCTAATAGCATCCTAATCAATGGCGCCACTATTAACAAACAACACCCAAGTATCGCAGTAGCACCACTGTGGGGGCCGCCATTACTGCACTAATTAGCGACACCGACTATTAACACGTGACCATGTCAGGTGACCTGTGTTGTCACGTGTCGGTGGTAGGTGTGTAACGCCAGGCAATACTCGAATAGGTCAAATACATCCATTAGGAATTCAGTGGAATTTTCGCATTAATATTAAATACAAGTACTATAGTACACACACACACACACATATATATATATATATATATATATATATATATATAGGACTAAAAAAACTGACTACACTACAAGTATACCTGACCTACGAACACAACTTAAGTGGCCATCCGCAAAAAAAATAGCTCAACTTAAATTAATATCCATTCTATATTCCTACTGACTAAATAACCTGACTACCTTTATCGACTAATTTCTCTCCATACTGCACCATGCCACCTACGATCCTCTAACTATACGGTCCTGACTGAACCATCCTATCACCGGAAAAAACTTGGGAATCGTCGCTACTCTGTTTGCGCCAGCCTCCTTTGGATTCAACTCCCTGCATACCTCAAAACCATCAATACATCAACGACCACCTTCAAACATAAACTAAAGAAGTATACTTCTTATGAGGTATACCTCATTGTTCATGATATCCGAACTTCAAATATATTCGTATACTATAAATAAAATCATCAGCATCATCATTAGAATATATATATATATATATATATATATATATATATATATATATATATATATATATATATATATATGTGTGTGTGTGTGTGTATGTGTGTGTGTGTGTGTGTGTGTGTGTGTGTGTTTAAATTATAATATTATAATACATGAATTTATGTATTAAATAACTATTATAAATAAAACTTTAATATTTAACGTTGATCAACATGTAAGAGAGTTTGACCTCTAAATAATGTGCCTCGAGTTACTAGAGCCCGACTTATCTCACTCTATGTACAGTGTACATTGTACATTGTACAGTGTACATTGTACATCATACTCTCCGCTAGAGGTCAATACTGCTATGTATTCTATAATATATTTGTATATATTTATTTTGAAATATATTCGCGATAACTAATTTAAACTAATTTCTATTGAAGTATCGTTACAACCTATTTGTCATTAGGGGTTAGGGGTTAGTCTGGTAGTTAGGGGTTATTTATTAGGGGTTAAAGGTTATTCTGGTAGTTAGGTGCTAGGGGTTAAAGGTTAGTCTGGTAGTTAGGGGTTAGGTTAAAGGTTAGTCTGGTAGTTAGGTATTAGGGGTTAGGTTAAAGGTTATTCTGGTAGTTAGGGGTTAGTGGTTATGTTAAAGGTTAGGTTAGTATACCAACTATAGTTAGGGGTTATATTAAGGGTTAGGTTGTTAGTTAGTGTTAGGATAAAGATTAGGTTGGTAATTATGGTTAGTGGTTTGTTAATAATAGTATTACCAAAACACTGGACAAGGGCTTTGGTATTATTATAAATAATGATTACATTAACTATTACATAACGTCATCCAATATTACTGCACGTGTCGTAATTGTACTACTTCGTAATCGTCGTCTATAGTCGTGTACATATCATACAGTATGATTCATACTAAAATATAACGATCTAATAAATCATTAGTTATTAATATTACTATATTGATAGTTACTAAGAGTATACTATACGTCCATGTCGTACATACAAATATGTAATACATGTAGGAAAATTCACAAAATTTAAAACCTACATTCACAAAATTCGATAGTGAAATACAATCAAAGTATGCTTTTTACAGTATACGCAGACCATTACCTATATATATATTAATACATTGATATTACTTATTTGATATACCTTCCTTATCATTTGCCTAAGTTACTGTTTACTTTATTTTAAACACGAAAGTATTACAAAGAACCTACCATTGATGATAATTTACTCACTAAATATATTAGGTACTGTCTCGCAGTTAATATTTGCCACCTACATATACATATTGTAATAATTATAATTACTATAGTTACCATAACTTTAAGTATGTTACCAACTATAGTTGGTAATGTGTAAACTTCAGCTACAGCTATATAGAGTTCAGAAAATATATCATATCTCCGATTTCCTAAAATGTTATTATATATTACTTTGTATTCTCTTAACTGTCTTAACAGTTTCCAAACATTCTTTATTATCTTTACATTGCATTCGTGGATATATTTCTAGAACTTAATGACTTAAGATAATTGTAGCATCATTGATACATATTAATATAAATGTATTTATAATTGGTTGCTTCCTTAAAGTGACCCTCGTCGTATTACTTAAGTTCGTTGATATGCTGTTAACTACACACCTCAATAATCTCCACTATCTACAATTGTGGCTAGGTTATGCTACCCCATTAGTCATACCTTCACCCCCTCCCCCCCCCCATCGTATTCCCACTCATCGTGCCCTCACACTCGTACCTACAACTTATATGTTCTTGGTCTCGGGTACACCGCACCACTTTCGTATGTACCTAACCCACTCTTGGTACATTGTACCTAGCAACCTCTAAACTCTTCTAGATACATGGTAAGACTTTTCTACTAATAGTGGATTAGTGAATTATATATATAGTATAGTATAATATCATGTTGATCTAATCGCCTACCCTGTGGTATCGGTGTCATTGGTTATCATTCACATAAGCCCGTCGTATCACCTATAGGTAGTATACTAAATACTTGTTCAGGTTACATTACTGTATCGTGTATTTACTTTTATTTAATATTCATTTTAATTTTTTAATATTATCAATAATAACAATTGTTATCAGGATTCTTGTAATATTTAAATGTATTTCCTACCTCCTATATATATATATATATATATATATATATATATACTCATTAAAATTCTTATAAATTCTTATAAAATACATAGACATTAAAAATTCTTTCGGGATTTTTTTGAGACCTAATGAGTACTGTACTTCTTTCACGAGTAGTATACGCCCGCCCTACCCCGTCCTTGGCATTGTCGGATTCCCTAATAAGTTTCGTGTATACGTTTCGGCGTGTATCGCGGGATTATTTTAGTCGCTGTCTTCGGATCGCGATCGGGGAGTTAACGATACATAGCGTACGTCCGACATCTAATACATACCAGGAAAAAACTCCTATCCACTAAATCATCATACTTTACTAACTTGCTTTGTAAATATGGCACCTCATCTAAGCAAGCCTACAACCTATCATTCACCTTAGTAGGTAAATCAAAACCCAGGCACCTTCCTGACCAACCGGATACAGTCCTCTGTTCCTCCTTTGCTAATTTCTTCCAGAATAAAGTATCGAACATCATAGCTGCTCTCCCCAATGTGAATGTTGATATCCTCACTCTCAACTCATATTCACTAGCTTCCCATAATCACTGGTCCTCCTTCACTCTCCCTACTCGTCCATATATGCTCTCTCTAATGGCATCCCTAAAATCCAATTCCCCACTCGACCCTATTCCCCTTACTTTACTTCGTACCCTTTCGCCATTGCTAATTGAACCCATAACAATGATCATTCATGCGTCCCTTATTACATCGATCGTACCAAAGTCTATGAAACACTCATATATCACCCCAATTATAAAAAAAACTACCCTTATCCACTCGAACCTGTCGAGCTATCGACCCATCTCCCAGCTTTCATCAATCTCTAAGACCTTAGAGCGAATTGTATCTGCTCAACTTATTCACTATATCACTACCAATTCAATTATTGATAAGTTTCAAAGTGCTTACTTACCCCATCGGAGCACTGAATCAGCACTGAATCTTATCATTAATGATCTACTAATATCCCTTGACAACAAAGCCCCGTGCTACCTTGTGTTACTTGACCTATCCAGTGCCTTTGACACTCTAAACCATGACATTCTTTCTTTACGACTCAATGAAATCGGTATTCATGATCAAGTACACAGCTGGTTTATGTCATTCCTTTCCTTAAGGTCCTCTTCAGTGAAAATCAACTCATCCTTCTCTACCCCGTTTATCAGCACTCATGGTGTTCCACAAGGCTCCGTGCTTGGTCCTTTACTTTTTATTATTTATATTTTACCCATACAATCCATATTTCGTAAATATCCTTACATCCACTACCATCTCTTTGCAGATGATCTACAAATTTATACTTCTTTTCCCATTTCCTGTGACTCCAACTCAATTCAACTGTCTATTTTTAACTGCCTCACAGAACTTACTGACTGGTTCTCCCATAATTCCCTATCACTTAACATGACCAAAACTGACACCATAATTATCTCCAGACCTACCTACCCCCTAATCATCACCCACCACTTTCTACTAGCCCTCCCTACATCACAATCCATAACAACTCTTGGTTTCACCATCAACTCCCACCTAGATTACTCTGACCACATATCTATAATGATTCGCAATGCCAACTATTTTCTTTACAATATTAGAAAATCACGTAATAAATTGACTTTTTCAATGACTAAAAGTCTAATACACTCGCTAGTCTTCAGTAGACTCATATACTGCTGCTCACTTCTATGCAATCTACCCCTAAAGCTTATGCTTAAACTTGAGAAGATATAACGACGTGCTATACGCACCCTATATAAACTGAAGTTCTCTTCAATAGTATCAATATCGACTCTAATGCGATCACTCGGCTGGCTTAAGTTTAGATATCTCTGCAGGTACAGACTACTATGCATCACCCATAAGGTGATACATCTTAGATCTCCCGAGTACCTAGCTGACTTGATCAGTATGCATACCCTTAGTCGAGCTAGCAGGAAATGTCACACGATGAAAATTGTGCAACGCTCGACTATCTCTGCTCACTCTGAATCTGCTTTCTCTGTGGTAGCTCCAAAATACTGGAATTCTCTACCATATGACATTAGGTGTTTGAAATCCTTGTCACTATTTAAATGTAAACTCTCCACGCACCTATTAACATTGTAACCTACCTTTTCCTTTATTTTTATTGTACTTTATTTATTTTATTTTTGTTTCCTTCTCATGACGCCCATAACCACCACGTGATTTTGTAGTCAATAAAATATTTTAAAATAAAAAAAATAAATATATACATATGTGTATGTATGTGATGATGATTATGATAGAGTATGGTTTATTAGACACCTTTATAAAGTGAAAGCACTTAACATTTAACTTAAGTGCACGTAAAATAAACTTAAAACACGAATAAAAGTAGTTATAGCAAGTATATAACAAATAGTATGTGTTGTAAATAACATAGATAAGAGGTTACTAATAATCCAATAGAATGAAGAAAGAGTACTTAGAGGAGAGGTATGATTTAAGGTGAATATTGCATGAGATAGATGATCTTATAGATGAAGGGAGTATACTCTATAGTTTCCATGGATATGGGATGATGGTTGAGTATGCTGGTATCCGGAACATGAAAGGTAGCATGACTATATAGCAATGAAACCTATAATGGAAGTAGATCGAGTAGAAAGTGGTGGTACGAAATAGTAGCAAATAATTTTCAAATGTGTAGAAATATTCTTTGCAAAATGTGTGTAAGTCAAATATATACGAAGAAGTTGAGGAATATATAGATTTGTGGGTAATAGATGAGTCTGATCAGGGATCGTTTTTATAGGGGAACCAATTTGGTAGAAATTAACTGGATTCAGTTGAGGAATGGTCAGAAGTCTAATATTGATGATTATATTGTATAAGGTCACGGAGACATCATGGAGGGGTTATATATGTGTATGTGTGTGTATGTGTGTGTGCCTGTATATGTATGTGTGTGTAATTATGATTTATCAACTATATATGTATGTAGACTATAGTGTAAGACTATAGTGATATATCATATACATACATGTATACATATTATATTTGTCTAAATATAGGATTTATAGCTGTTAATGAAGTTCAAACAACGTATATATAGTATGGGTTTTTATTTACAGTATAGTGGAGATGTAGGGGGAGTTGTATGATGATTTGTAGGGGTGAGGTGTAGGGGGAAGTTGTAGGGGGAAGTTGTAGGATGGAGGTGTAGGGGGAAGCTGTAGGGGGAGTTGTAGGAGGAGGTGTAGGGGAGAGGTGGAGGTGTAAGTAGTATGGTAACATGTGTAAACAGTGTTATGAAATAGTTACAGATGTTTATGATAACCGGTTGTTTAAAAGGAATGCGAGGCGGATTGATAACATGGGATAGAATGATGTCGTGGTATGTGAATGTATTAGTGGTACAGCTAGATGACAGAGTTGTACATGTGGGAGGGTCTGTGTATTGTTGTTGAAGACTAAATAGTAATATATATATATATAGTACGTTGTACAATGTACAATTGACACGTTATCGATAAGTAGGTAAATATTAGCGATAAGTATACGGGATGGTAAAGACGCGATGGCGATAGGGCGCGAGAATAGACGAGATTATCTCTTGTTATTATTACTGTGATCACGTGACAGTCGGTTAAGATCGCCGAGAACTCGTGGCGCCCCCTCTACGATTGAGAAATTCCTGCCGCCATTACGAGTGACCTATACGCTATTCGATGACTGGACAGCGTAACCTCTGACCTCTAGACTCTAGAGGTATAGTCATGTTCACTCGTGCATCACTAGCCGTTACTATGTCACCTTTCTGCAATACATTGTGACAGTATATATACTGTATATATATATATATATATATATATATATATATATATATATATCACCTATAGGTGTGAATTGGTGTAGGTAGGTCTACACCTAGACTACAGGCTGTATCTGATTACTGGTATCCCATTACGTTTGGAATTGTATATGTTCACAAACACCTGTAATATATATGTATATATGTGTATATATATATATATATATATATATATATATATATATATGTGTGTGTGTGTATATATATGTGTGTACGTATGTATGTGTGAGTGTGTTTACATGTATGATGGGTATTACAATTCCCTTAGTAATACAACGTATGTAGGCGACCACCGTAGCTTATTTGTACAGTAAATACCTCTTAATAGGAATGTGATTTTGATAAATAATTATTTACTTGGGTTTCCCTGCAGTTAAATATCACATTTCATACGGAGCATTATGATATATGAAAGTGATTCAAAATTTGTGAAATATTCCTATAAATTGTGAATTTATAGAAATCGCGAAAGTTGCGTTTCGGTCAACATTGTTTCAGAATCGTTTTATAAACCGATTCCAACTAAGTATACTTTAATATTAAGTATATACGTTTAATAAGTTTATACATTGAGTAGGATATATATATTTTAAACACTTTAAAATATGAGAATATCGAAAATAGCCCCCCGTTTGTTTTGATTACGATTTCCGAGGTCAAATTTAAAATAGTTTACCCGTATAGTTGTATACTTTAGAATTATAGTAACAACTAATTTATATATATATATATATATATATATATATATATATATATATATACCTATCTAATAATATATACTACATATGCATCTTCCAAATAACTTTATCATGTACACTAGTGTATAAAATATCGAAACGAGTATTTTTAATGTGACCTCATATATCGTAATCAAAAAAAATCGGGGCCATATTCTATACAGACCAAAATATGAATATTAATATACACAAAATTAAAGGTATATCAATAAAATTAATGACACGATTAATATATAATTATATATTAATTATTATCCATTATTACTTAGTTAATGTATTAATGTACTAGGTTACTATAGGATACACGATATAAAATGTACTATTATAATAATATACCGATATAATAACTGAAATATTCTTGAATACTTTAATAGGTACACATGTTAAGGGGATTTCACACTATAAAAATTCCCTGCAATAATGTCCGGAAAGAGTTATTCGAATGTACGTATAGAGCGAGTTTTAGTGGGAAACCTCTCTTTTAGTAGAGGAATCGGTTTATTATCGAATTTGGTCTATAATTTATAGTTTATAAAAAACGGCACCTATATAGGGGTATCTCAAGGTATTTGTCAAGGGGGCCCACATTTAAAATTAAATCGACTTATATAGTAATACATTAGACGATGCAGTCTGATAGATATAACACATTCTTTGGACTGAAATGTAGGGCACCTCGTGTCACCTTATTACCCCTGAAGGGGGGGGGTCCCCCGCTATTGTAAATGTTTAAAATTAATTAAAACATTAGTACGTATACTTATATATATGTACTATAATAGTAACCTTTTTTAATTTTTAGAAGAGTTTCCCTATAAAGAGGTTTCACTATAAAATGTACTATACATTACTGACTAACATAATAATAATAATAATAATAATAATAATAAATATTTATTAGAAGAAAGTTGTACATTTTTTTCGTATGAAGTATATAAATTAATTATATTGTTATTTCCTCTAAAGGGCTTCAGATAAAGATCAATATATTTTCTATGCTGTCGCCCGACAAACATGACTTAACATGACCTAGATTCTTAATAGAATTAAATTCTATTCGATTCAATTATATTCTATTAAATTCTATAATAATAACGATTAGGGGAGAGTATTTTTATGTAAAAAATAGATAGTTTTATAAAGACCATCTAGAATTTAGTATCGCAAGTAGGTGAAAGTATGGAAATACCGACACCCTAACGGAGAATGTTCAGATGCTTATAATTTTAAATATTATTTATGAATATATCTAATTTTAATACATTATCTAGAATGTATATTCATCTATTAAATGGTAATTTTCAAATTATAATATTATTCGAATATTTTAATAAAAGTGGGGTGTCAGTATTTGTAACCCTATTATAAATATAGATACAATTATAAGAAAAATACTATTCCCCACAAATACTTACCTATATTTTATAAATAATTATATATTTATTACGTATAGGATATTTATAAATGTATGCAATTATTATTCATTTAAGGAAGTGAAGTTTCCTAAGTACACTCCAAGAGTAGTTATTTCTGTAGTTTATTTTCTAAAATCTTTAACAAATTATAAAAAGTATGTAATAATTCAACATGGTGGTATTATTGTATTCAAAGAACAACATAAATATCCAATTAATAATTTTATTTTTACTGGGTTATTTAAGAGTATTACAATGTTTAACTTCAACAACATGCTAGTACCAATTCCTTGCTAGTACTCCCTACTACCTAACCTAGCTATTGCTATTTGTGTTCATTATAATACTTGTTGTCTTAAATTAAGGTTTTCATTTAATATATTTATGTATATATATATAATGAAGTACATATATGTATACATATACTATTTATATTATACAATATTATAGTATTAAGTGTATATAATACATGTGCTCGATTGCGTATGCATACGTACGATAAGTTGGCTATAAATAGATTATCATTCACATTGACGACCATGTCTATTTGGTGGTATCTGATCGCAATCATCCTAATTACATACACTCATTGAATACTCGAGTGAAGGCTTATCACTACGGGCTCTAAGCTATCTCTCTAGTTAGCAGCCCATAGGTAAGTCGTTAATACCCTCGTGTGGATACAATGGGTTAACAGTGTATGTGCCACTACATAGACATTACTATTACGGAGGCGCTGTTATGGTAATAGGTTGTTTGAGTGATAGCAACTTTTGTTTTATGCTATACATAGTGATTATACTATACCTATATATATATATATGCTCTACATGATATACAATATTTATATGACATATATTTAGAGTACCAATAGGAATACCTATAGGCATTCATATATGAAATATAGATTCGAATGATCATAGTATACTATTAATCTATATAATATAGACTATATTTCATATATGCATATACTATACTTTTTAATAACATTATTTAAAACGTAAATAAAAATATATACTTATCGAATACATTATAATAATTATAATTTCATCACAAAGTACTGAATAATCATCACATTTCTGTAGGTATACTATAACTCCAGGAAAGTACGTGTACCTGTATGTAGATGTGTTGTAGATAAGCATGAATACCATGTACAATATTGGCATAACTATGTAGTTATATTGTATAGTATAATTATAATGATATATATATATATAAAGGAATGGGTCAAATACATGTAGGCTTACCTACAATTCTGATTAAGATTATATCGTTTAAATACAAATATGACCATGTCCTTGATATATATATATATATATATATATATATATATATATATACAAACACATACACAATCGTGTAATATTATTATAATTATATAATGATTTTATCAATCACTCAGAAATAAATACACAAATAATAAATGTGATTAATATGTAAATGTTATGTAATACGTTATAATTCGCGATGATTCATTCAATATATATATATATATATATATATATATATATATATATATATATATTCTTCTCTATGTACTAATATACCTATGGCTAATATATACGGATATATACTTATATAACTATTAACCTATTAACCCTATAGGCTAATAACAATAGAACAGTCTCGTTATGCTCTATTGAAATGTTGACTGACATACGCATACAATTTGTGGCGTGCGTCAATGAAATATGAGTATTAATTATTAGATTATAATAAATCATTTATATAAATCATATAGGCAATTGAATCTCTATATAATATATCTATAGGAATTATAGGCAACTGTCGTAAACAATAATAGTGAAAATGCTATGATTAACTGTAATTACTACTAGATATAATTTAAATAATGTAGGCGCGAAATAATCCAGGTGTACGGTAAAGTAGACATTCTGATTGGTCGACTCATATTCAAACGAAAGTCGCCGATAGTTTACTAACAAAGCAGTGTTATCTATTGATGTTGTGACTTTGATCTATAATAACCGCGAATGTCTCGCGTTGATCGAGATTCGAGAGGGCGGGATGATTTAGCTAGTACCGACGAAGTAAAGGTTTATACAGATGAGGGAGACGAAGAAGCAGAAAATCTTTCGGAAGATAAAATTGGACTAGTTAATGAATCTGAGCAGGTATTTTGACATTTATCTAGATTCTTTATAAATCGAATAATTTTTATATCCCTAAATATATGATGCATTACTAACGTGCACCGAATGCATATACTATTAGTAGGTTTTTGACATTCGCTAGTATCTATTATAAATGACAAAATGTTGAATTTAGTAATAGAATGTGATGTTTTTTGAATTTTATAGATTTTTTTACCATAAAAATGGACATATTTTTTAATAATAATAAAATAGTTTTATATTTATAATTATAAACTTTATGATAATTCTAAATGAAATATATATATATTTACTGGTAATGCAAATATTATTATATTTATTAAATAGTTTAATTAAACGGTACATGTATACGTTATTTATATATATATATATATAATTTAATGAATGTTTTAGAATAATAATTATAAAATAAAAACAGTTATATTCATTTAAAAAATAAAATCGTTCTACTAGTTTATAAGTTAAACTAGTTATTTGAGTAGTTTAAAAGTATTTAAATTAATAATTGTCCAAATAATATAGTTTAATAAAGTTCACGTAATCAAACGAATCATGTATACTTATATAGTCGTTTTTAAAAAACAATATAACATTGTTAATACATCGAATGCATATTATAATTATTATATATAATAAGAATAATAATAAATATACTTTTAGAATATTTTAATTATGCTTAGTATATATATATATATATATATATATATATATTAATGTATATAATATATTGCCATACGACTCACATAGTATAATTAATATAGTTATTTTCATACAAAATTTATATTTATATCAATATAGTACGTCAAATAATAAGTTATATATAAGATTCGTACAAATATATCATCAAATATACATATAGTATCTCGCATCAATATCTAATACTATTATAAAACTAATCTGATGTTTATTATTCGTTTCTAATAGTTATAAATGACTAAACGTATGATTACGATCATTGATATATAGCTACATTTTTTATCGTCATGTAAATATCGCTTTACTTTTTACGATATACGAATATAATAATATATAATTATAGTTATGTTATATAGTAGCGTTTATGGAATTCGTTTGTTTCGATCGTGATTGACATGTTCAAATTTAACATATTAATAATGCATATAGACATATATACTCGTGTAAATGCACTTTTATAAACATATTAATAAACTATATTCATAATCTATATTATGAGTTGTTATACAGTTAATTAGGTAGCTAGTGATCTCGTGCGAAGTGATGCTTCATGCCCAGTTTTTTAGTTTTTGATATGGTGAGTTCGCGTGCTGTGTAGATATACTATACTACTTGATATCACTTGATATAACTTAATATATACTAGATATATACTACTTTATATAACTATTTATAAATAATGATTTAAATTCACGTCGCGCATGAGATCACTCCCCGCGAGATCGCTGGTATCCATTAGTTACACTAGATAGTTTAGCGTACCCGTTAGGCTGTCGATCGTAATGAAACGTAGGTCTGTGGTAGTATAGTCACCATGTTCGCGATGTAATTAAAGCTTACGTAACGTTAGCAAACATCAGTTAAGTTTATTCACAATTCTCTCTATATAATTTTTTATAATTTTAATTACGATTGATTTTCGAGCTATTCGTAAATATTCAATGGATATTTAATATTAAAATACCTGTAACATATAGAAAACATCAGTTGTATCATATTGGTAACAATTCGACGGAGAAATATGATGTTTACACAATATAGTAGGGGGGCTGGAACGATTTTGTATGTAGGGGGACCAACCAATCAAAATAAATGTTGTGGTAAAAGTGGAGGGAACAATACATAGGAGGTTCCCCTAGATTTTAAAGTGGGGGGAAATATCCCCCCCTGTCCCCCCTGTTGCAGCACCCCTACATATAGTATAAACTAAATTCAACTCAAGCGTACAATTTTTAAATATGTTAGATATTTTGCATAATAGAATACAAGGAGATATAGTTTTGTATAGTAGATTTCATTTTCTGAATCAACTATTAATATGTAATATTAATAGTTAATATTTATACTCAGTAAATGCAAAATAAGTTGAAAATTATTTACTAAAAAAAGATCAAACAATTATATCAATATAAAATTGGAAATTAATTACAAATAATATCATTTATATAAGTACATTATTAAAAGTGTGATACATTTAATATAATGAGATATATAGTAAAAATAATCAATACAAATTGAGAAATCAATATTTTATATAATATAATTTTAATACAAGGGTGTTTTTATATAATTAATCTATTAAATATTATTTATTTCATATATTCTAATATTGTTTTGATATATATACTTGGTATATATATTTATTAGAAACTATAAATAATAATCTATATATTGATTTTATATATACTAGTGCATTTTACATATAAATTAATAATATCAAACAGTTTCAATATCAATCAACCATTTTTATTTAATTATTTGGGACACAATTATAATTCAAAAGCTATAAGTTCATATTACAAATTAATTAGTGTATTTACTAATATAGTATATTTTATTATATTGATTGTATTATCATACTTATATTATACTTCAGTCTTAAAGTTAATTATTCTATGTAATTGAAGTATTTACCGCCTAAATATATAATAAGTTATATATTCATATACTATATAGAGAGATATAATATAAATATATATATATTTATATATATATATATATATATATATATAAATATGCATTTTATTTATAGACACATAAATATGTTGATAAAATGTAAGCAATGTTGATGTTCATCTCTTAGTGCTAAACTTGCATGTTATCATTCCTTTAACTGAGACTGGCAGTAGTTTAGATGCTTTATCACTTAACAATAACAACAATTGGAGTAGTGATAATCTATATATAGTTATATAATCCCAGTGAGTACACTGCAGTGATGCATGTAGACTGTGTCATACGGTATAGCCTGTAATTAATAAGAGCCGGAATAACTATGACCGTATGATATTATTAAGTATTATTAATTATTATTAGTTATTGAGTATTATAAAGTATTATAAAGTTGTATTAAATATTATTAAGTTTTATTAAGTTTTATTAAGTTTTATTAAGTATTATAGGATAGTATTGAATATTATAGGGTATTAAGTTACATTATCTAGTCCAGTATTATGAATTTAAAAACTGCTTTATGTATACCTGAATTAAAATATATATATATATATGAAATGGAGAGAATAGAGAACGTTTATTTTTTGCGGTAGATACACTAATGCATATAGATAGCAATCCAAATAAGTAGTTTCACAAGTTAACACCAGGAGTGACAAACGCGACCTTTCGTATGACCTCTCGAGTTGTTTCTCAGAACTCGTCGAAAGTAAAAATTCAATAGCGCAATGATAATAATTTTATATAACAAATATTACTAATATATACATATATATATATAATGATAATGTATATATTATACATAATGATAGATGTTTAAATAAGCATATTTAATCCCGCTATGTAATCTTCAGTCGTAATAATCAATATTCAAATCATTTCCCATCCTCCCGCTCCCCCTTCTTCCCCCCCCCATTCCTATCTTGTTCCTCGTCGTCATTAAGACAATAGAACCGCGCGAAGCGAGTACATTATTAGCGGCCTATATCGGGGGGCACCCAGTCATTGCGCATCTACTACCATCGTCATGATATGCTCCAAGGGTATCGTCCGAAATAAGGTAACCAGATAGTCTCTTCCTTTAGTGTGTTTGGTGTAGATTGTGAACAGCTCCACCTGGGATGCATACAACAATAGCTCTCTTCTTCTAGTGTTATTGAAAACTCATATATTAGTGATATATTATGGCGATATATATATATAAAATACAATCATTATTATTTATCTTTGTGTTCTTATACCATTGGATATAGTTATTTATATATATATATACCATTATATATAATATAATTAATATATAATACAATTAATTATTAAAATGATAAATTACTATACTATACTTACTATACTAGCAGTATAACTTGCACACACACATATATATATATATATATACATACGATATATACATATATATTTGAGATTTTAAATTACGAAATTAATATTATCATTATCAGCTATTTGACTAGTAGAGTACTCTACGCATGTTTATGTATGTTATTATTATTATTATGATGATGATATGCTGTAGTGTAACACTTAGCAGTTCGATCTGGTATAATTTTCACTCGTCAATCAAGTTAATACTCGCGCAATTATATAATTTTTACATTATATATATATATATATGTATGCGTGTGTGTATATATGTGTTTGTATATTAATATTGTGATACTATGATACATGTGTGGTTTCTATATTCTACATATCTTATAAATTTGTATAAAATACAGTTTAAAACTATTTCCTAAAGTTACCGATTTAGTAGTAGCTAATAGAGTGGTATTAGATGATATTATATTTATTGGTATTTATGCATTATTCTATATAAATGATCGCCGCACAAAAAGCATGGACATGGTAACTTTGACACCTCTGTGCTGCTGCAAGATATCAGTCAACATGCTAGTGTACAGCTGGTATGTCTGCTATCCTACTATTGTACACTATGCTTGTACACAATGTACAATACCCCTATGCAAATAGTATTTGACATCTACTAGATTTCATTCATATTTCACAGTCATCATATGATATATTCTCCTGTGTCTATTTTTAGATATATTTTTACCTTTTTATATGTGTGTGTGTGTGTGTCATTATTATGTGCATTCTATTTCAATATATACATTTATTTGATTAGATTTGAGAAATGTAGGTTATCTTTATATTTAAAATTATATATCAAATATGTCATAGAATTATTTAAATTTACTATTTATATATATATATCATAAGACTCTGTAGTGCAACATTATACATATAGTTAATTGATTTTTAAAATGAATTACATTTGTTTATTAATATTTTATAAATAGATTTCTATTATGTAATATAAAATCTAGTAATTGAATATACAAATATTCACCAATCTAGGGTACCTCTTTTTAATATTGATTACTTATTCATGTTCTACACTACTAATACTAATAATAATAGGTAACAAAACTATGATAAGAAAGTAAGTATAATGAATCATTATTAAAAATAACATACTATATCGTAATACATTAAAGGACGTGAAATGTTTATTTTCTATCATAACTTACTAGCATGTTAGCATCCTATAACTTCTGCTAATTGTTTGTTTATATAGTATGTATGTGTGTGTGTGTGTGTTGATATATTTATAGCTCATAATTTAAATGATTGCGTTATGTAAAGCAATTACTTCATAATAGATGTTACGTAATGCACTTGCGCGTAGAAATGTGTGCGCGTGTGTTTTTTCACAGACTCAGAATTAATCCCATAACGTTAAGCAGACCCTTCGTTATGAGTCATAGCCGCTGGTCAGCCCCTTAGTTATGAGTCATAGCCACTGGTCAGCCCCTTAGTTATGAGTCATAGATGTAAGTCAGCCCCTTAGTTATGAGTCATAGCCGTCGGTCAGCCCCTTAGTTATGAGTCATAGCCACTGGTCAGCCCCTTAGTTATGAGTCATAGATGTAAGTCAGCCCCTTAGTTATGAGTCATAGCCGTCGGTCAGCCCCTTAGTTATGAGTCATAGCCGTTGGTCAGCCCCTTAGTTATGAGTCATAGCCACTGGTCAGCCCCTTAGTTATTAGTCACAGCCGTTAGTCAGCCCCTTAGTTATTAGTCATAGCAGTTAGTCAGCCCCTTAGTTATGAGTCATAGTCGTTGGTCAGCCCCTTAGTTATGAGTCATAGCCGTTAGTCAGCCCCTTAGTTATGAGTCATAGCCTCTGGTCAGCCCCTTAGTTATGAGTCATAGCCGTTGGTCAGCCCCTTAGTTATGAGTCATAGCCGTTGGTCAGCCCCTTAGTTATGATTCATAGCCGTTGTTCAGCCCCTTAGTTAATATCAGCATAATAGACTTTTAATGGCAACATAATAGCACAATTCAAACATTTAAGACTATTATTTATGCTATTATCCTGCTATTATGAGGCTATTACTGATAGCTGGACAGTCAGTTTAGCTATTGCGTAGATACAATAGAATTTTGTACATCTGTCCGACTATACTACACACTCACCCCCACAATCACCCCCTTATTAACCCCCATCAACGTCGTAATATAATGACAATGACCATACTATAATACTAGACCTCATCGCAGAAGGGTTATTGAAGCCACACCTCCGTATACAGCCCCCCCCCCCACATTATATGTCAACCCGGCTGAACTCTCAGTTTGACAATTTCAGCCGTGCCGATATTAACTCGGGCCCCGTATAAAGGCGTGGCTTATTTCCCAACCAATAGGAGTGTTCGATGTCACTTATTGGCTACGGTTAAACAATAAGCTCTAGGAACCTATGACTGACCTTAACACTAGGGGTATGGTTTTGTAGCACAGTACGTTGGACAGACGGACACTCACCATTCTGTCTACATAATGTATCCATTGGCTGTCTACCTAATGTATACCTAATGTATCAATTTATTGTCTACCTAATGTATCCATTGGCTGTCTACCTGTCCAACTGTCCCACTACTAAAACCTCAACACTAATGCAGATTGTCTACCACAAGTGTAGTGTATGTATCTATAGTCTACATTGTCCCATATCTCATTAGTGACTAATTAGTTAATTAATAGTGACTTTAAGGGGTATTTTGTGGGTAATTGCCCCCCCACCCCCACTATTATTTTTTGCCCCACCACTTTTAAATTTTTACCCACAAAATAATCAGAATTGATCATATTCCTATAAATTTATTATAAATCGGTAGATGTATTTTATTAGATTTTTTTCATATTCGATTTAAAACAAAATAATTATTTTTGCAATTTGTTTTACCCCTCCCACTTCAAATCATTAAAAGGCTGCACTGCAATATACAACCTCGTATGGGCACAGTCAACGCCCCCCCCCCTAAGTGTACCCCTTACGTACCCCGTGTGCCCTGTGGAAGGCTACAGGTAGATATGGGCTACAGCCATGGTAACACTATCACTACGACTGCCAGGATGAAACTGATCATGCTTACATGCGTGCGCGTGTGTGTGTGTGTGTGTGTGTGCATACTATACGTGTGAGGATACACACCTACACACACATACACCCACACATACATACACACACACCTAGACGTGCACCCACACCATTGTTAATTGTATCACCATTAATCATTGTGAAACAAGCGTCCTAAATATATATATATATACGTATATATTTGCATATATATACGTATGTGTATGTGTATATAGAGTCGAATACCGGATTATCACTGGTTTTCAAGCTCTATATATCCATTACACCCCACAGCCCCCCCCCCCCAACACAGTATTGCAGCAGCGCTCCGTTTGTAATATACGACATTGTTTTTTCACAATAATTACAGATGCATCAATAATTATAGACACGACACCCTAGCTCTAGTTATTAATGCGTATCTACGATACCTATAAGTGTGGCTGCCTAGATATCGCGGAGTTACCTGCTGGCATTCATAATTATCAATCTTACTATAGTGAATATATGTATAAGTACACCAGAACTTGCCGGTAACCAATTGAAATATACATGATTATTATTATTACAAAATTGTCTATTTTAATTATCACTATATAAATATCTATTCTATTCATTTCTATTATATATATATATATATATATATATAGCTTTTGTATACCTAGTGTGTACTATTCATGATACTAACCCCACTATTGTGTCGCAGGTGAAGGAAGAGAACCTGTCTTTCAGTGAGAAGAATTCCCACCCCAGCGATGGTTACTATACGCCCTAATAATACCCAAGGGGGGGCGCTTATATTAACCCCCACCCCCCCGCCTTACAGTTAAAGCTTCGATGCAGGAGCGGCCCTACCCCATCCCCATTATCAGCCCCTACCCGTATCACACTTCCATATTGGTTAGTAGTAACGCATGAAGTAGTAGTAGTAGTAGTAGTAGTAGTAGTAGTAGTAGTAGTAGTAGTAGTAGTAGTAGTAGTAGTAGTAGTAGTAGTAGTAGTAGTAGTAGTAGTAGTAGTAGTAGTAGTAGTAGTAGTAGTAGTAGTAGTAGTAGTAGTAGTAGTAGTAGTAGTAGTAGTAGTAGTAGTAGTAGTAGTAGTAGTAGTAGTAGTAGTAGTAGTAGTAGTAGTAGTAGTAGTAGTAGTAGTAGTAGTAGTAGTAGTAGTAGTAGTAGTAGTAGTAGTAGTAGTAGTAGTAGTAGTAGTAGTAGTAATAGCAGCAGCAGCAGCAGTAGTAGTAGTAGTAGTAGTATCATTTATTAGTCGTAAAAATCTAATTTTAAATAAATTGTTCGGAAGCGATAAAAAATAAAATTATAAGCCGATATCCATAATAAAAAATAAAATAATAATAAGAACTAATTGATTGGTAATGTGTTAAGTGTAGTTCATAAAGTATACACACATGTCTACGAAGACGTGTACGTATGCGCCCTCGCGTGGGTAGACGCTTGATTGTATACCTACACCCACCCGACGTTCGTTATATTGCGACAACGTTAAGCTAAGATAATACTTCAGGCTAAGCTAAAATAATACTTCAGGTGAATATTAGCTAACGTCTTGATGTATACACACTGCGATTATAATTAGAAAATAGGGGCGTGTATTATTCTCAAATAAGGGCTTGTAATATCTGCAGCCTGAAATGTGGAATCCTCAGCTGTATCTTCAGCTGTATCTCCCCCATTATGCCTACAAACTGTTTAGTTTTAATGAATGTCTGAATTCCATATACTTACTATGGCTTTATACACTTATACACTATGACATAACTATACAGTAATATCAACGACTATCACATCTTTAAGTGTCGCGTTATCCTTGATTTAATTTCACTACCATGGTTACTACTTCACCATCATCACTACCACTACCGCTACTACCATCACTACCACTGTCACTACTACCACCACTACCACTACCGCAGTTGTTGTCCATCAGTATATCCTTCCATCCATATGTCTCAGCGCAGCTATCTAACCTATCAACGATTGCCCTGTATAGCATTAACTCTTACCTATGTGCGAGCATGTATACAGGCATGTGTATACAGGCTTGTATACAGGCATGTTTACAGGCGTATATACAGGCGCGTGTATATGAACATATGTACAGACCCATGTACAGACGCGCGTTTAAGCATACATACAGGCATGTATACAGGCGCGTGTATACAGGTATGTTAATACACATGTTTACAGGCGTATATTCAGGCGCGCATACGAACATATGTACAGACGCATGTTCAGGCGCGCGTATACAGACGTTCAACTAGTTATTAGTCTAATAACCTCGTCACCAATTAATCATTGGACAGAGTTTTTACATCTGATATTTATCACCGCGCCATATCTATGTATGCAAGATACCAGACTCTCTCTACGACTCTATCGATTCAATATACAGTGAATTAATCACTTTAATTTGACATCGATTACCACCTATGATGATGTTGTTGTCGTAAGAATCACTGCTAGTGTATACAACAATTGAATTTAGTGCTTTGTCGACCGCCAGCCCCGAGTTATATAGTATGTAATTACTCCCCCCCCCCCCGTACCCCCCATCTTACCCCCTATTATATCACCACTCTTTGGCGCGTCATTAACGTGAAAACAACCCGCCGCCGTCTAATTTATTAATTGTTTATTCTCGAGAGCGAGGGCGCTAGAGGCTAGGGTGTTTTAATTTAGTGCAAACATCTCATCTCATTGCAGCGGTAGTAGTGGTAGTGGTAGTGGTGGTAGTAGTGGTAGTAGTGGTAGTATAATTTAAGAGTTTCGCTTAGACAAACCTAACTATGTGTGTACACAAGCGCGCGTGTATGTGTGTGTGTGTGTGCGTGTGTGTGTGGCATCGCTTATGTATATACTAATGATGTCTATATCGCAAGCATGTCGCAACCATGACGACCTCATTAACTAGTGAAGGTGAAGGTAGTAGTGGTAGTGATAGTTTAATCTAGAGAATATTCTACACCCCGCCCCCCAGCCCCCCCCCTCGATATCAATACCTGTACAGTCAATCACTACTATGTATCGAGTATTATTTATATCGCGCGTACACAAATAAACGGTATATCATAATTAAAAAGTGTATTTAAATCAGTATTCGTAACATATCTGATGATATATATATATATATATATATATACACTGTTATATGCACTGCATGTATTGTTAACATTAGTGTAGTATTTCATAATACAAGTAGTTAGCATGTTACCCTAAGTATATCTGTAACCCATTAAGGATATCTCTACTACCCCCCCCCCCCTCATTGTACGTGTGTGTGTATGTGTGTTTACATGCCGTTTCTTTGACTAACTTACACTGATCTCGGCCGGAGATTGCAGTCACATCGGCTGATTAGTCTACGGATAGCCTAAACTATGTGTACTAGCCCATTGTCTACCTACGCGTACTACTACGCGTACTACTACCCCATTGTCTACCACCTATGTATACTATTCTACTCTATTGACTGGGTAAATTATCCTGTACACCCTCCAATGCATGGAGGCCCATGAGAAAACTTCACTTTAATATAGTAAAACATTGGTTATTAGCTACGTATGATTGATATGGTGTGCTATGTGGAGTGTGTGTGTGTGTGTGTGAGTGTGTGTGTGTGTGTGTGTGTGTGTGTATTAGTTTACACTATATATATATATATATATAATTATGCAATCTATTTTAACGTAAATCATACTTCAGTTTTCCTAGTAAAATGTTGATTCATAATAATAATTAATTCATTTAAATCTAAAAATAACTACGATATTTTGTAATAAGATTTATTTACCATCTTAGTGCTGACATCATTACAACAGGTTACATACCTGGTAGTTCACATTGTGTTAGCCTAGTTGCGTGACTTGTGCGATCAACCGGAAAACCTCGCGTGCATTTTAAGATACATCGTAAACACATCTATATCTGCCATGTTTACTTAAATTATTTAATAGGTTTTATAAATTAAACTATTTTTACTATAAATAATACGTAGTTTTAGTAACAATTCGTAGTTTTAAATACGATCACCTAACCAAATATGAAATGTATGTTAAAATGTTGAATTTCATTTTCCTAGTAGCTATTATTAACTTTCATAATGGTGTTCCAGTACTTTCTATCTAGATAATATAATAATACATATATATATATATATATATATATATCTATTTAGTTATATTATTATATTTTATATTAGTTCATCTTACGAAATAGAGCCTGTAACTTATACACGTACAATGTATGTACAATGTATGTACAATGTATACTTGTATGTTCTATTGTTCTATTGATGTAGTCGATCTAAACGTTACAAACATCTCACCTCCATGATGATGCAGACAAACATCTATTTATAGATCACTCGTTTCCTCTCTCTCTCTCTCTCTCTCTCTCTCTCTCTCTCTCTCTCTCTCTCTCTCTCACTCTCTTTCTCTCTCTCTCTCTCTCTCTCACTCTCTTTCTCTCTCTCTCTCTCTCTCTCCATCTCTCTCTCTCTATATCTCTCTCTCACTCTCTCTCTCTCTCTCTCTCTCTCTATCTCTCTATCTCTCTCTCTCTCTCTCTCTCCATCTCTCTCTCTCTATATCTCTCTCTC